>PVKH010016649.1:0-15672 GCA_004027955.1 Chaetophractus vellerosus
GGATTGCCAACAGCTGACCTTTGCTGAGACAGCATCTCTGATGATTCTTTGTTTGGACATTTTCACAGCCTCAAAATTATAAGCTTTTACCTTAATAAATTCCCATATACAAACCAAAACTTTTCTGGAATTTTGCATTGGCAGCCTTTACCCAACAGAAACAGACACTATACAGAAAAAATAACCTGCAATAGACAAAGTGTCAAGCTCATAAAAAACAAGGGAAGACTGGGGAACTTTTTCAGATAGAAGGGCACTGAAATATATCCACAAACTGCAATGTGTCATAGTTGACTGGTAACTTTCACTATTAGGAGACATTACTGGGACAACTGACTAAACTTTACTGGGTCTGATGACCAGATGGCAGATTCATTGTTGATTTCCTGATACTGAGGACTGTGACACGGTTATGTAGAATTCATTATTTGGAGGAAATGCACATATACATATTAGGGGAATAATTGGAGATCAGGTCAATAACTTACTCTCAAATGGCTCAAGGAAAAGGAAAAGTTATTCATTCTCTATTTGTAATTTTCTGTAAGTTTGTAATTGTTTCAAAGTTAATGGTGCAAGAATTGTGTTTTCAGGGACAACAGAATGTGTCACTGAAGGAGCTGAGGCATTTTTCTTTTCTGATATATACATCCAACATTTGGAAAGGCAGAGCTTTGGTTAATGGAGGTGGGATGTGACTGAGCTTGAATCTGAGTGAAGGTCCCAGGTCTGCAGAGTGGAGTGGAAGGATGAAGGTGGCTAGGGTACCCCTGACTTGTGCTGACAGGCACAGGTCTCAGGGCACAGCTGTCCCCACCCAGGAAGGGCTGCCATATCATTCTGCCCAAGCTTCCACATACCCAGGCACCTATGGGCAGCTCCCTCTCTGGTTTCCCACTTCATATCATCATAGCATTTTCTGCTCTTTTCTAATGATTGTCTGCTTATTTCTGTCTCCCCTGCTAACCTGAGTCCCCTGAGGGCAAGAGCTTAACTTGCTCTCAACTGTATCAGGTAAACTGCTCAGGAAACACTGAAGCCTAAGAGAACTGGGGAGGTGGAGATTGAGGGGTGAATCCTGCAGTTGTCAGCTGCTGAATCACCCATGTGAAAAGCAGGGGGCTATAAAAGGGTAGAGATGGCCCCTCCCACATGCAGGGCTCTGCAGTCTGTCCCCAAACCTGGGGGAATATCCCACATGCCTGTCCTTTTCATTGCCTTTGCAGATGCTTCTCTAATGCCATCCTCCTGGCCCCCAAACTCCCACATGCCCACCTCTAATCCCCTGTTCTGCCCAGTCCTACCCCAGTGGACACAAAGGCCCAGCCCCTCCACTCTCCCAGCCACCTCCAGCATTTCATCTGAAGGAAATAATCAGGTGAAGGTGAAAGGGGAAAGGTCAGAGATACCCATCAAATTTTGCTCATAAAAGTGGTCCCAACTAAGTGTCTGTCAATAGAGCATTGACACACCCATATCAGGAAATGCTAGCCCTTTGCCAGAACCTTCCCACTCTCAGAGTTTAATCCCCCCCTCACCGGTCTTCTGACATGGATTCAGACTGCCCAGCCCCCCACCCAGAGAACAGGGTTTGGCTGCCTATGTTTCCAGCTTGGGAGTAAAGAGCTCACAATTTTATTTTGAGTAGTCCAACTCACAGTCCGGTCGCACCTAAGACCTCTGTCCCCCAGGCTCCAGAAAAGACCACCCTGGCTGGCTCCCATACCCAATTAGCCATCCTCTGCTTGTGAGCTGGTGATTGCACACTTAAACTGATGCCATTTTGCCTCTTCTCACCATAATTTTAATTTCTCTTACATAATCTGAGTGTATAACTCCAAGCAGAATAGTGATGTCCCTGTAACTTATGGTAGATTTTCACAATATTATTCCAATAAACCTTCTGGAATAGACCCTTTCACTACTGAGTTGGCCAGATAGACTTTATTTTGTTCCTTTTTATCAATTCTTCAGAAAGCTGTGGGGGCAGAGCCAAATGACTCTGTATTGACTGGGTATGATTGAACAAAGCCCTCAGAAAGGATTTCTGGCCACTGGAGGGAGTTCCCCATTGCCTTTATCTCAGCAGTGGTTTTCCTTTCTTATCAAATTTAGATCTACATTTATTTGTCCAATGGTTTCCCTTACGGCACCATGGGCAGTCATTAGTGCATAGGGTGTTTTGTTTAGCTTGGCTCTTTTGTGAGCCTCCTGTGTTTTGAGGATAATCTTTAGCATAATGACCTGGATCTCCACATATAAAACATTTTGCCTATGCAGTAAAAGCCATGGCTAAGGATTGCACTTTAAAGATTTCAGTGGTTATATTTTGACAAACTTTAACATAAACTCCCACTGGGGTGTTTTTTTCCCTCAAAGGAGCAATGACCCTTTGACAATCTTTATTAACATTTTCATAAGCTAATTGTAAAAGTAATGTTTCAGCTGCATCAAAACTATCAACTTGCTCTTCCACCAGAGGTCTACATGCAGCCATTGCTGCTGCCACCATGTGTCTAGTGAACTCCCAAGAAGTTCCAGCACATTTTGTGAGTACTCAACACCAACATCAATGGGTGGTGGAAAAGAGCATTTGCCATCACTGCCATTAAGTGTGTGAGGTAAAGGTGTGCTCATGTGGTGTTGAGGAAAGCAGACATAAACCTCACCAAGAGGGCAGGAGGATGAGGCAGAACATGTGATCACCATTATGCAGAACCCACACCAATACAAGATCCCTGACTGGTTCTTGAACAGACAGAAGGATGTCAAAGATGGAAAATACAGCCAGGTCCTGGTCAGTGGTCTAGACAACAATCTCCATGAAGACCTGGAGCTACTGAAGAAGATTTGGGTCCACAGAGGGTTTTGCCACTTCTGGGGTCTTCATGTCTGAGGCCAGCACACCAAGACCACTGGCCACCACGTTCACACCATGGGTGTGTCCAAGAAGAAATAAGTCTTTTCTGATAATAGTTTATACACCTAAAAACAGACAAACAAACACAAAAAAACCTATCAACTTGTTGTGATATGGCTGCCTACAATTTATTAATGAAATTAACATATGGCTCTGTAGCCCCTTGTCAAATAGCTGCAAAAGATTTTTGGACATGAGAGGTATCTGGTATTTTTGACTATGTGTATGGCACAGTTGAAAAAAATTTGTTCAAAAGCTTGATTATTCATATTAATTTGTTGTTGTAAATTAAGATACGGACCTGATCCTGTTAACATATCATATACTATTTGCACCCTATTTTGGAGATAATTCACACACAGGACAGTGCAGTGCTCATGCTCATTGAACTCCATGATCCATACACTGAATTGCACAGGGGTGAAAATGGTACAGACTAGCTGTTTCCAACCACATGGTATCATCATGTAAACAAGTCCTATATTTCCCAGTAATCCAGTGGTAAAAGGACTATGAAGTCCATTTTCCTTCACTCAATGATGAAATTCCATATAGACTTCATATGGTAAAGTGTTGTAGCTTCTTTGATTTTGTCCTGTTACCACAGGAAGAGCTGCTATTTCATCACCATGTTTTAGAGCCTCTTTCAGGCATCACTGCATGCATGACTCTAGAAAATGTGGCAAAGGAGGAGGAGACAGATCCTCTGAGATATCCAGACATTCCCCAGCTGCTGGATTAGGTGGTGGCAGGAACAGTGGTAATGGGGGTGGTGGATAGGATCTGGCCATGTGGATGGAGTAGCCGCATCTGTTTCTGTTTAGTTGATGGAATATGTAGCAGAGCTAATGCTGCATGAACAAAGCTCTAAGTTGTAATAGCACTAAAATCTTACATTTAAAATTTCATCCTACTTTTTCCCATAATTCTAAATCTAAGGTTCCCTCATTGGGGAAATACAGGCAATATGTACACACTGTGTGCAACATATCTAATAGTTGCTCTTCTTTCACTTTACATTCAGCAGCTATAAGCAATTGCTGTAATACTCTTAATTAGATCCTCTGTCCAGGGGTTAATGTATTCCTCATGTTCCTTTAAAAGACAAAGCTTTTTGCAGCAAACTAATAATATTTGGGATTATTACATACAGTAATTGTGTTACTTACCTTGGTAGCCAACTGACCTCTGGGGCATCAATGTCCTGTAAGAGGATGATTAAATCCAGAACACAATTCTTCACCAAGGGGTTCCTGGGGGCCATCCCAAAAACTTCTTGCAAGAATCTTTCCTGCAATGTCTTGCTGGGATCTTCCCAGAAGAGGCCCCAATGGTGCCATATCACATGGGGTTACCAATTGTCATGGAAATGAAATCAAAACACTTTGAATCTCTGGAGCTATAAGAAGATATGGAGTGTAGTCTAATTGATGCCTTATCAGTGGGCTCTACTTTGGAATCTGTGCTCCTGAGAGTGTCTGAGTTTGACTCAAATAAGTCCTCCCTGTACATGGTCCATCATTCCCTTCTATTCAAATCTATATGTGGTGCTGGAGTTTGTAGGTGTACTTCAAGAGATTGGAACCTTTGGCCTGCCCATGTGCCAGTTAGGCCTGGAATCTTGGTGGAGTTGCAACTCCTACTCTACAGCTCAGTGGACTCACCCAAGGCACCTGGCGGGGAGATGATGATGGGCAACAGCCATCCCAGGGAATGGAGAGAGTCTGCACCTGCAGGCAGGATAATCCCATCCATCATATCCATGGGATACAAGCCCCCTCTCACCTGGAGGTGGAGTGGATATCACTATCCCAGACTCCTCAGGATTGGGGGAAGAGCTAAGGACTAGAGTGGACTTACTGGTATTCTGTGGTAAAAATATTGTGATTCAAGCAATGGAAGAAATTACAACATTGATGTGGAGCCAGTGGCCACCAGATGCTTTGGGGACAAGGAGAAGGAAAAGAAGTTGTAATACAAGGGTTTTTATGGGACTTGGGAATTACCCTGTGTGGCATTGCAATAACATATAGGCTATTTACATCAGCAGTTGTAATACCGGGGCTTTTTTGGGACTTGGAAATTATCCTGAGTGACATTGCAATGACAGATATAGTCCATTTTACATCAGCACATAACATGCAGTGTGGTCTACAAGGTGAACTATGGTCCATGCTTAGTGGTAAGCCCCAGGATGTGTATATCCATTGCAGTGATGTGCCACACTAATGAAAGATGTTTATGTGGGAGGATGTGGGAGGTGTGGGAGGTGGAAACATGGAAATCCCTATAATTTTTGTGTAACATTTATGTAATCTAAGCATATTTTAAAATATTTAAAAAAATAAAACAAAAATAAATAAAAATTAAAAAATAAGAACCAATTAACAATGAAAATTCCTTTCTCTGCCATTAGATTGGGAACTTCATAGTAGAAGGTATAAAATGTTATAATTATTGCTTTACCTTCAGCACCCTATTTTTCCATTGGTTTCTAATAAATGTGATGTAAATATATTTGAAGGAAGAAAAGAGAGAAACCTTGGAGGGAAAAGGGGCTGGAGCACTGTGCCGCACTCACTATCGCAGCACCCTGCCATGGCTGGCACTGCACTTAAACCCGTGACAAGGTCTGGCGGCTGCCCAGCTGCTTTCTGGCCCATGCTGTCTGGTTTAATTAAAATAAATATTGACCAAACAACCAAAAAACAATAAAGGGAGTCTCTATGAATAAATCTCTGGCATAGCACGATAAATACGAAGTTGCTTATCCAAACATTTGAAGTTTGGGGAAGGTTTTGTAGCACTATGAAAAAGTGGCCCCCTGCAAAGGAAAGGGGTAGATACAAAGACTGTGTTTCCTGGGAGTTCACTTAAAACACAAGTTAGTAAAGATAGTGCAGTTTATAAACTGCTCTGAAAATTTTTGTTTTATTACCTCCTGAAGTTCTTTCAGAAACCTGGAAGCAAATCAAATATGGTAATTAGAAAGTAAATTTCATAAAATAGAATCTTTTTTTGCACAGAAAAGAATATACTATTTATTTCTTACCATGTGTATCAGGAAACTTACAGAGAGTGGGAAAATAAGTGATAAAAGTCAATAATAGTTATAAAAATTTTCATTATACTATCATCTAAATTTCTACAGATTTGTGATATTTCATATTTGTTTTAATATTGTCAATATTGTCTAGACATATTGAAATATGTTTGTGCATTATGAATTGAATCCTACTTTTAAATTAACTTTAATATTCAGTAGGAGGAACAACCTTTGACATTATGTATCCAATAAGACCTCCCACTTATTAAAACTATTAAGAACTTAGAAAGTATTTAAATTGTTAGGCTTTAATAAAAGAAGTTCCTGGGTATCCAGGCATTTTAATAATATCTGCTATTACTTGCTGTGCATTTTGATATTCATTATAAAATGTCTTAGCAACACATATTGATTTTTAAACAAAGTGAATTTTTATGTTGCATGTTTATTATGTAATAGAATTTACTAAAATAAGCAGTAAAATGCAAAAAAAAATCACTTTGAAGCTTAGTATTCTTTGGGGGAGGCCCTGTTTATTGGATCTCCTTCAATATATATACAGCCAGCTATATCAGGAGACTGCCCATTCAAATAATGTTCTCAATATAAAATGCAATTAAGCACAGTCCATGTCAACAAAGAATTTCTGATATTATAAAAGAGACAGATAAACACAAAATTTCCATAAATCTTGAATATCTTAGTATTGTTGGTAGTGATAAGATGGACAATTTAGCATAATGTTGATAAGTTAATTGTTGATGTCCTATGGAACTGAAGAACACTCTAGAGGAGAGATGGCTTGCTAATTACCAGATCTTTGGCTTTGTCTCCTGGGCACATGGCTGGAATCTTTCTCATTCTCCCCTAAAGGAAAGTATGGCAAAGTGGCTGAGATATATCCTAACTCCTGTGTGGTATCCCAGCATCCAACTTACTGTGAGTCATTCTTTTCTTCACTGTATGTTTGTCCTGAGTGGCTTTCTACACTGTCTTTCTGGTTTTGAATCTGTATTTTCCTATCGATGATCCGTAAAATGTTGATGCAATGTTGAAAGAATCATGAAGGCTGAAGCAAAGGATGAGAAAAGTGGTTACAGAGGAAGAGAACATACCATTGCACAAAATATATAGCTTTTGGTTTGGAGCCATATTGATTATTTGGTGATTAAGAAGAAATATTTTAAGCTCATAAGTCTGAACATGAATGTTTCTAACATATATTTCATAAAGTTTCTAAGTAACATGATATATTCTCATGAGTCCATGCCTAAATCAGTATGTCTTTGTGATTAAGTAAACATTAATAACCATTAATATTCAGTAATGTATTCTATTAAATCATTGAATTATATATAGGAGAGGTGTTATTCTTCTTAAAATTATTAGAAACCTCTTCTCCCCATTGCATGTCATATTACTTTTGTGTTTAGAATTGCTTCTGAAAAAGTAAGCCTTTTGATATTTACATTTTAGTTAACCCAAATTCATGTTCATTTTGTGAAATGAGGAAGAGCTTATTATCAAAACTGCTGTGTCAACAAAGCTATTCCTGCTCAGATAAATATTATTGCTTATAAAAATGCCTTGATAATTGGTAAAGAAATAAGACATATCTGTGACAGCAGCTTTGAAGAGAAGGTAACAGCTGGCATCACAGTTTTTGGAAAGACCTCAAACTATATAAAGTAATAGCTCCTCTTGAGAGGAAGAAATGAATGTTTACAGTACTTCATGGAGCTGTAGAAAGTAAGTGAAGGCTGGAAAAGGAGAAGGCTGGGATGAGGAAAGGTGAGTAAAATGGTATAAGGCTAGGGGAATATAGAAGGTGAAAGGCAAGTGGGGAATTCTTCTGCATGAGTGGCTATATTACTCTTAGAATGAAGCCCATTGGTATGTTATAAATTTCTACTGTGCTTAGAGAGCTACAGCAGTGTAGGTATTTGGAGTTGGAATCTGTGAAATTCCAGAGAGAGGGATATTCCACTTAAACCAAACTTAACCTAAAGCTTAAGGGACAAGAAAATCCCCATTTTCTTCTTTATAGTTGATGTGGTAAATGTCTTTACATCCATAAAATACAAACATACATCATTTTATTGTCTCACTTTATTGCACTTCTCAGATACTGTGTTTTTTTACAAATTGAAAATTTGTAGCAACCTTATTGTGTAAGTCTATTGGTGCCATTTTTCCAACAACATTTGCTCACTTTGTGTCTCTGTGTCACATTTTAATTAAGGTATGCACATTTATAGACATAATGCTATTTCACAGTTGGTAGACTACAATATAGAGTAAGCATAACTTTTATATGCACTGGGAAAACAAACTCATTTGCCTTGCTTTTTGTTTTATTGTACTTTGGCCTGTATTGAGATGCCTATAAAGTACTGAGGTATAAAATTTAGTCTTTCAACACATAATGATTCACTCAATGACTCATTAGTAAAAACAGTATGGGTTTCCAGTCACTTAGACTTGAGATTTAATTTTCAATATGTTACTATACTCTGAATTAGGGAAAGTATTGCCCATTCTTAATCTCATATTATTGATGGGATTCAGTGTTTACCTAAGCCGAGATGTACACACTTGCAATGCTTTCTGTTGAAGGCATCCCTACCTCATGGTCTTTGGTCAGAACTACCGTTTCTGCTACTGCTACAGAATGAGGAAACTTGTGGTTGCTGTGTCAGGTCTTTTCTAACTTTCATAGGTGTGGCAGTTTGAGATTATTTATGAATTCTGGAAAGACAGATTGTGTTTGTAAACTGGTCTGTTCCTCTGGGCATGATACCCTTTGATTGAATTAGTTTCAGCAGAGATGCCTTTGATTAAATTATGTTAAGTTTAGGGCAACTCAGAGTTGAGTCCCCACCCCCTTGGTGGGCTATATAAACAGATGCTCAATCAAGAACACAAAAGTAGATATACAGAGAACACATGCAGAGGAAGAGAGACAGCTCCAGAGACATCGTGAGGCCCCAGGAAGAGAGGTGAATTATTTTCCTGATAGTTTACAGGTGACATTTTTAAGAGACCAGAGCAGCTGAACTCAGAAAGAAATGAGCCCTTCAGCCTACAGCTAAGATCAGAAGGAGCTGCAACCACAGTGCCCTAAGAAGAAAGAGGGAGTATGAACCCTTGCAGACATTGCTTGCCATCTTGTTTCAACATGTGGCAACAGACTTTGAATGAGAAATTACCTCTTATGGTACTTTGAGTTGGGCTTTTTAGGGTCTTGTAACTATAAGCTTTTATCACAAATAAATACCCTTTATAAAAGCCAACAGATTTCTGGTACTTTACATCAGCACCCTGTAGACTGACTATTACAGTGGGTATACCCTGACAATCCTTCCTTCATAACTGTGTCTTGCATCTCCTATTCCCCTAACTGCCACCCAGGGTTTGTGATCATTGTTTAGACACTGGACATGCAGAGCTCACTGGACATGCAGACATGTACAATCTGGAACTGCAGGTAATGTAATGTCCCATGAGGTTTACTTTAACTAGTAGCAGAGCACAGCTTGCAAATATATTATTTTTTCCCATCTTAATTCTTTGGACACTTGAGCTTTGCTGATGTCCCTTGTTGGTTTATTGAGGTGTTCATCTTTTCTGAATGACAGTGTAACAAGTGACATGTCAGTATGTTTATGGAATCTTTGAGCCAAATCCTTTTTTTTTCATGCTTTATTTAAAGAGGATTCCATGTAAAAAGTAGAAAATATATTTTTAGTTAGTAGTATGTAATTGGTATAGAGCATGTAAATTTTATGGACACTAGTAAATGAGAGAAGTATAATTTATTAGTTTGCTCTTTCCAAAAATATACCAATATAGAAGTAGTAGGCAGAAAAATTGTCCAGCCTGCTCTATCTTAATACATCCAATGGTAGAAGCATTTTACATATTCATAGATCTTTTTTTTAATTATATATCCCCCCTTTATGCTTGTTCTTGCTGTGTTCATTTTTTTTTTTTGCATTCTGTGTCTGCTTGTCTCCCCCCCATTGTAGTGACCCCCCGAGTCAGCTCACTGCGTGGCAGCCTTGCCTGCTCGTGGACAGCCTTGCCTGCTTGCGGGCAGCTTGACCTGCCCTTGGTGGCTTTGCCCTGCATTTGCAGCTTGCCTTCTCAAGGTGGTCTGCCCACTCAGGGAGGCCCCGGGAACCAAACCTGGGGCCTCCCATGTGGTAAACCAGCACCCTACCAATTGAGCTACAGCTGGCCCCCTCATAGATCTTTTATATAACTTTCAGCTCCTTGAGAAATGGTACCACTTGCAAGATTGTTTTCCTAACAATATTTTCACCCTTGAACACACTAAACAAAAAATGGCAGAAGTGTATTTGATATTACGGTTTTATAACAAAGGCAATTCTGTAAAACAGCATCTAGCATAAGAACAACATATGGGGAAAATTTAATTGTATGTCATATTTGGACATATTTTGCTTTATGTGCATGACTAGAATAAGAGGCATGAAAGGTAGAAAACTTGATCTTTTTTTTCCAGAATATTTTGCCATGTATCCTATAACAAGTGTTTTTCAATTATTCATGTTTGGCTTTTATTTTCCTGTAAAGTTTTATTTTGTCTGTGATATAAATTGACTTTCAGCACAAGTCTGTGATGAAAATATGAAGCAATGAGTGTACACTTTGAATGTATTATACAAAGCATGGTACTGTATAAAACAGGGAATCCAGTGATGGCAGATGGACTCTGGTTAACAGGACAACTATGAGAACATGTTCTCCTGAATGATAACAAGTATATACACTAATATAAGATAATAATAATTAGGTTGTTTGGGGGAAAATATATCATTTGTAAAATATCAGCAACAGTTAGTAGTAATATTTTGGAGATGTTCTTTCATAGTTGTAAGAAATGTTTCACAATAATGAAGGTGTTAGTGTTGGGGAGATATATAGGAACTTTGCATAATGATATGCACATTTGTATTATAAACTCACACATTTTACTATACATTTTTTGTTTATGCATAATCGTGTGTGAATGATATACTTCAATAAAATTTTATTTTAAATTGAATTTAAGATCAAGATAAAAATGGGGAGAGAAAAAGATGGCATCAACGGTTTAGGTTTGCACTCACCGGCTCCGAGGTAGGGGGTGGCCAAGTGGGAGCAAGAACGGAGGAGCATGGTCTTTACCAGGAGCTTGGGGCACAGGAATATTGGCTTCATTGGGCTGGAGGGTGAGTTGAACCGTGCAGCATAAAATCGTGGGTTCTTTTTGTCCAGTGGGAAGCACGGGTGTGGAGTCCTGTCCCGGGACAGGGGACTGGGAGGTTCACAGGTGGACCTGTGGGGGGGGTGGGCCCCAAGAGTGGGTGGGTCTGACAGGGGTGGAGAGGGTTTCTGTGGGTTTGGTTGCCAGAACCCACAAGTAGTTTACAAGAAGAAAGAAAAAAAAAAAGGGAAAAAAAATCAGCCGGCAGGAAATGGTTGCTGAGAGGGGACAGGAGAAACTGCTTATTGGGGTGCAGGCGCAAGGGCCAGCAAAGGTAAGTTCTGGCCTATTAAAAGTTCTGGGATGAGTAACACAGCTCACCCAGGGAAGATAGACAGAGGGAAATAATAGACTAGTTTCCATGAACCTATTTTGAGCCCACTCACAGGAGGGGGTGGTCTAGAAGAGGAGTTCGTTAAGGTCCCTAATTACATCAAAAAATACAGATCTACTTTAATTGCTAAATTCTGCCTCAAAGCCTGCAGAGAGAAGGCTGCAAGGCAATTGGTTAATGAACACAGACTGTGAGGTTCCACAAGTCTCCAAAAGGAACTGTGGTTTACCTCTGGTTTTTTTTTTCTTTGTTTGTTTGTTTTTTTGTTGCTGTTCATTGTTTGTTTTTTAATTAGGTGCTGATAGCTTTTTTCTTCTTTGCTGGTTTTCTTTATCTTTGACTTTCCATCCTCTGTGTATAGTGACTGTGTTTACCAACCCTATCTCCTCTCCTTCCTTCAGCTTTCTACCTTCAGCTTTCTGTCTGGTTCTTATTTTCCACCTTTTTTCATTTAATCCCAATTTCACCCTTGTTACCATCTATCTTGGCTATTCAGTTCTCTTTTATTTCTTTCAATTTATACTAGCTTTTTTTCTTTCAGCCTATTCATTATTAGTTCTCTCTCTCATCATTCTGCTCATATAAAATAATCTCTCTATATATATTTTTCTCCCTAATTGGAGTAGACACCCCAATTATTCCCTTATCACTCTATGCTGCCTGCATGAATTAAATATTCAATTTGCTAAACCTAATAAGGCCCCTCTTCCTATGCTTATCAATACTATTATTATCCCTTCTTCTTTTTCACCCCTTTTGAATGCTCTGGCCCTAATCTTCTTCCTTCAAAGGAACATAGAAAAAATCAAGGAAATACAACAAGGAGAAGAAAGTATCAATGAGAAATCTTTACACACACAGAGAATTACAAGCTAAATAAAACTCTAGAGCAAAGAGAGAAGCTGATCAACTGAACAAACCCATTGAGATAAAATGATGACCAGAGGGCAAGAAAAAATTACAAGACATACTGAGAAAATGGAAGACACAGACCACTCCAAAGAACAAATGAAAAATCAGGAAGAGAAGCAAAACATAGAACAACTAACCATGGAACACTTTCTGGAAATCAAGGAAGAGATTAAGGATATTAAGAAGACACTGGGAGCACATACTGAAGAAATTGTAAACATGCATAAAAAGATAATGGATATGATGCTGATGAATAGCACAATCCAAGAAATAAAAAAGACGATGGATTCACATAACAGCAGATTTGAACAATCAGAAGAAAGGATTAGTGATTTGGAAGACAGTACATCTGAAATCAGTTAGTAGAAAAGATAGATAAAAGGTAGAAAAAATCCAACAGGGACTTAGGGATTTAAACGACAGCACCAAACACACAAACATAAGCATTATAGGAATCCCAGAAGGAAAAGAGAAGGGAAAAGGAACAGAAGGAGTTTTGAAGGAAATAATGGCTGAAACTTCCCAAACCTAATAAGGGAGATGGATGTACATATCCAAGAACCACAGTGCACCCCCAAACAGTAAAAATCCCAACAGGCCAACACCAAGACAAATACTTGTCAAAACATCCAATGCTCAAGACAAAGAGAAAATACTCAAGGCAGCAAGAGAAAAGAGAACCATCACATACAAAGGAAGCACAATAAGGTTAAGTGCTGACTTATCAGCTGAAACCATGGAGGCAAGAAGACAGTGATGTGACATAGTCAAGACACTGAAAGAAAAAAAATTCCAACCACGAAATCTCTATCCAGCAAAGCTGGGATTCATAAATGATGGAGAGTTCAAAATATTCACAGATAAACACAAAATAAAGGAATATGCCAACAAGAAACCTGCACTTCAAGAAATACTAAAAGAAGCTCTAAAGGATGAAAGGAAAAAGTAGGAGAGAGAGAGTTGAAGGAGAGTGTAGCAATAACAATAACGACTGAAATAGAAACAAAAACAACATAGGACATACATAAACTGAAATAAAATATGGTGGATGTAAGAAATTCATTGAGAACAGTAACACTGAATGTTAACGGATTAAATTCCCCAGTCAAGAGACACAGATTGGCAGAATGGATAAAGAAATATAACCCATCTACATGTTGTTTACAAGAGACCCACCTTAGGCCCAGGGATTCAAGGAGGCTGAAAGTAAATGGCTGGAAAACAATTTTACAAGCAAATAATAACAAAAAAGTGGCAGGAGTAGCTATTCTAATATCAGACAAATTAGACTTTAAATGAAAAAGAATCATAACAGACAAAGATGGACACTATATATTAGTAAAAGGGGTAATCCTTCAAGAAGAAAGAACAGTCATAAACATTTATGCACCTAATTAGGGTGCCTCCAAATATGTGAGGCAAACACTGCAAAAACTATGTGGAGAAATAAATGCTTCCACAATTATAGTGGGGGATTTCAATACATCATTATCACCATTAGATAGAACACCTAGAAAGAGAATCAGTAAAGAAACAAAGAACCTGAATAATACGTTAGAATATCTGGACCTAATAGATATATACAGAACGCTGCATCCTAATACAACGGGATATACATTCTTCTCGAGTGCACATGGATCATAATCCAAGATAGACCACATGCTAGGCCATAGAACAACTCTTAATGAGTTCAGAATGATTGAGGTTATACAAAGCAACTTCTCTGACCACAATGGAATGAAATTGGAAATCACTAAGGGCCAGAGAACAAGATTAAGTATGAAGATATGGAAATTAAACAACACACTCTTGGGAAAACAGTGGGTCAAAGAGGAAATCTCAAAGGAAATCAGTAACTACCTCAAATTGAATGGAAATGACAACACAACATATCAAAACCTAAGGGATGTGGCCAATGCACTACTGAGAGGGAATTTTATAGCTCAAAATGCATATATTAAAACAGAAGAGCTAAAGTTGAAGAATTAACTGCACACCTGAAAGGATTGGAAAATCAACAACTAACTAATCCTAAAGGAAGAAAAAAAAAGAAATAACTAAGATCAAATCAGAGTAAATGAAATAGAAAATATGAATGCATTACAAAAAAATAAATAAAACCAGAAGCTGGTTCTTTGAGAAGATCAATAAAATTGACAAACCCTTAGCCATACTAACAAAGAAAAAGAGAGAGCAAATGCAAATACACAAAATAAGGAATGAAGAAAAGGAGATCACTACTGACCCCACTGAAATCAAGAATATCATAGGAGGATACTTTGAAAAATGATATGACAACAAGAATGATAATTTAGAGGAAATGGTAAAATTCCTAGAAATGCACAAGCAGCCTACACTGATGAAAGAACAAATCGATGAACTCAACAGTCCAATTACAAGTAAAGAGATAGATTCAGTCATCAAAAACCTCCCAACTAAGAAGAGCCCAGGTCCAGATGGCTTCACAGCTGAATTCTACCAAACATTCAGAAAAGAACTAACACCAATCCTGCTCAAACTCTTCCAAAAAGTAGAAATAGAAGGAACACTCCCTAACTCATTCTATGATGCCAACATTGTCCTAATACTGAACCCAAATAAAGACACCACAAGAAAGGAAAATTACAGACCAATCTCTCTAATGAACCTAGATGCAAAAATCCTTAACAAAATACTTGCTAATCATGTCCAACATCAAATCAAAAGCATTATACACCATGACCAAGAGGGTTTTAACCCGGGTATGCAAGGATGGTTCAACATAAGAAAATCAATCAATGTAATACACCACATAAACAAACTGAAAGAAAAAAATCACATGGTCATCTCCATAGATGCAGAAAAATAATTCGACAAAATACAACACCCTTTCCTGATAAAAACACTGCAAAAGATAGGAATAGAAGGAAACTTCCTGGAGATGATAAAAGCAATTTATGAAAAACCCAAAGCTAACATCATCTTCAATGGGGAAATCCTAAGGGCCTTCCCACTGAGATCAGGAACAAGACAGGGATGCCCACTATCACCTCTCTTATTTAACATTGTCCTAGAAGTACTTGCTCAAGCAGTGAGGAAAGAAAAAGATATAAAAGGCATCCAAATTGAAGGGAAGACGAAAAAATTTCACTATTTGCAGATGACATGATCCTATACTTAGAAAGTCCCGAGAAATCTACAACTAAGTT
>PVKH010016650.1:0-15670 GCA_004027955.1 Chaetophractus vellerosus
GCAGAAAGGGGGGGGGAATGTAATAAATTAAAAAAAAAATCAAAAAAAAATACATTAGAGGCATATAACAGCAGATTTGAGTTGGTGGAGGACAGAATTACTGAATTGGAGGACAGAGCATCTGAACTTGAAAAGACAGGTGAAATGAAAGAGAAAAGAATGGAAAAAATGGAACAGGGTCTCAGGGAATTTGATGACAATGTGAAACACATAAATGTATGTGATATAGGTGTCCCAGAAGGAGAAGAGAAAGGAAAAGGGGAAGAAAAAATATCTGATGAAATAATGGCCATAAACTTCCCAACCCTTCTGAAAGATATAAATACCAGTATCCAAGAAGGTCAATGCACCCAAAACAGAATAAATCTGAATAGACCTACACTGAGACACCTCTATTCAGAATATCAAATGCCAAAAAGAGAGGCTTCTCAAAGCATCAAGAGAAAAGCAATGCCTCACATACAACAGAAGCTCAATAAGACTAAATGCTGATCTATCATCAGAAACCATGGAAACAAAAAAGAAAGCAGTGTTATGATGTATTTAAGGTTCTAAAAGTGAAAAAATGTCAGTCAAGTTTATTCAGCAATACTGTCCTTCAAAATGAGGTGAGTTTAAAGTCTTCACAGATAAACAAAAATGGAGAGAGTTTGTTACCAAAAGGCCAGATTTACAATAGATAGATGAAAGGACACCATCAGGCTGGAAGTTAAAGGTTGGAAAAAGATACTCCAGGGAAAGGAAAAAGTAAAACTTTTGCTTTTGCTGATCATATGATCCTATATATAGAAAATCACAAAAAAAATCCACAAGAAATCTACTAGAATTAATAGACCAGTTTAGCAATGTGGTGGAATACAAGATTAATATGCAAAAATCAGTAGTGGTTCTATATACTGCTAATAAGCAATCTGAATTGGAAGTCAGAAAAAACTGTTTACAATAGCAACTAAAAGAATCATATATTTAGGAATGAACTTAACCAAGGACATAAAGTGTCTATATTCAGAAAACTATAAAACATTGCTAAAAGAAATCAAAGAAGACCTAAATAAATGGAAAGACATTCTGTGTTCATGGATTGGAAGAATAAATATCATTAACATGTCAATTCTACCTAACTGACTTACTGATTCAATACAATCTCAATAAAAATTCCAACAACCTTTTATTACAGAAATGGAAAAGCCAATTATCAAATTTATTTGGAAGGGTAAGGGGCCCTGAATAGCCAAAAATATCTTTAAAATAAAGAACGAAGTTGGAAGACTCTCACTTCCTGGCTTTAAAGCATATTACTTAACTAAAGTGGTAAAAACAGCATGGTACTAGTCATAAATATGGACATAGTGACCAATAGAACCGAATCTAGAATTCAGAAATAGTTCCTCACATCTATGGCCAAATGATTTTTTTACAAGGCTATTAAACCAACCCAGCTGGGTCAGAACAGTCAATTCAACAAATGTTGCTGGGGAAACTGGTTATCCATAGACAAAAGGAAGAAAGAAGACCCTTATGTCAAACCTTATACAAAAATTAAGTCAAAATAGATCAAGGACCGAAATACAAAAACAGAGTCATAAAACTCCCAGAGGAAAATATAGGGAAACATCTTCAAGATTTTGTGGTAAATGGTAGTTTTTTAACCTTACACCCAAAGCATGAGCAATTAAAGAAAAAAAATAGATAAATGGGATCTCCTCAAAGTTAAAGACATTTGTACTTCAAATGACCTTGATAAGGTCAATGGGAGAAAATTTTTAGAAACCATAAATCTGATAAGGGTTTGGTCTTCATGTTATATAAAGAGACCACCCAATTTAATGTTAAAAAGACAAGCTATCCTATTAAAAATGGGCATAAGACTTAATAGACATTTCTCCAAAGAGGAAACACAAATGACCAAAAAGCACATGAAAAAATGTTCAACATCACTATCTATTAGGGAAAGGCCGATCAAAACTACAATGAGATATCATTTCACACCATATAGAAAGACCATTATTAAAAAAAAAACAAAC
Organism: Chaetophractus vellerosus; assembly: GCA_004027955.1. Lineage (NCBI taxonomy): Eukaryota > Metazoa > Chordata > Mammalia > Cingulata > Chlamyphoridae > Chaetophractus > Chaetophractus vellerosus. The sequence goes on from PVKH010016650.1 coordinate 2,025, forward strand.
TAAAAAACTGCAAGTACTGGAAAGGATGTGGAGAAATAGGAACACTCCTTTACTCTTGGTGGGAATGTTGAATGGTGAAGACTGTGGAAAACAGTTTGGCAGTACCTCAATAAGCTGAATATAGAACTGCCATGTGATTCAGCAATACTGTTATTAAGAATATATTCAGAACTGAAAGCAAGTATGTGAACTTGCATTTGCACACCAATGTAATAGCAGCATTATTCACAATTGTTAAAATATGGAATCACCCCAAGGGCCCATCAACCGATGAATGGATAAATAAAATGTGGTATCAAAATGTTTTCCATACATACGATGGAGTACTTTTCTGCTTTAAGAAGAATGAACTTAGGGCGCATATTACAACATAGATGAACCTTGAGGACATTATCTTGAATGAAATAAACAAGACAGAAAAAGACTAATATTGCATGATCTCACTAATATGAACTAAATATGATGAGTAAACTCCTGGTGTTAAACTACAGAGTATAGGTTACTAGGAGATAGAATGTGGGTTGAGAAGGCAGAGCTGATGCTGAATGTAAGTAAAATGCTTAATAAGGGTATTGTAAATGTGGGGAAATGGCTAAAGTTGATAGTAACACATTATAGTGAGTATAATCAACACTACTGATTTATAAATGTGACTGGTTGATAGGGGTCATAGAGGTAGGCTAATGTCAATTGAAAGTAAGCTAGAGGATCATCGAGGGACTGTATGATATGGAGGTTTCAGTGGTGGATGATGATTGTGGTTAATAGTACAAATACAAGAATGTTCCTCTATTACAAGGGGTTAAGAATATGGAGACACATGGGAAAATATAATTAATGTAATATATAGATTCAGTTATCAATAATATTCTAACATTTTTGCAGAAATAGCAAAGAAGTTACTGTATCAATGCTAATAGTTGATAATGGGGGTTTATAAGGAGATATAGGGTTTTTCCTTTTGGAGTAACAAAAATATTCTGAAAAGTACTGAGATGATGACAGCACATTCTGTGATGAAACTGAAAGCTACTGAGAGTACACTCTGGTGGATTATACAAGGCAGGGCACCATATAACACAGTGAACCCCCTGGTGAATGATGGACTGTGGTTAACTGTACAAATATGAGAACGTTCTCTCATGAACTATAACAAATATATATTACTAATAAATGGTATTAATAAAAGGATAGTTGGTGGGGAAAATACACCAAATATAAGCTATAAACTATAGAAAGCAGTAATATTATGATGATATTCTTTCTTCATTTGTAACCAATGTGTTATGACAATGTAAGTTGTGGTAGAGTGATGTATGGTAGTCATGTGTTAACTCATAACTTCTCAAATCAAAAAAGAAATAAAAAGGAGGTAAATAATCTTAATATAAAAGGTAATTGAATACTAAATATATTTCTGAATTTCTCTCCATCTGGGAAATATAAGGTAAGCACCTAGATTTCTCTAGTATAATTATCACAAGGAGGGAAACATCAATCTCTCAAGAGAAGATAGTTTTGTATAGCATAAAATTATAAAAACAGTTTTCCTATAGTGTTATCCATATTGTTTTTGATCAATATAGTGGGCAATACCATCAAGAAAATATTTGCAATGAAGTTGTAAATATTTTTGGTGGCTTTTGGCAATGCAGATTATTGAATGTCTGACAAAACGAATTTCTAAAACCCCTTTAGAGAATCCTACCACAAATATATATGAGGATTAAAAAGTACCTCTTTAATGTGTTTGTACAAAGCTCTTAACAAGTTTATGTGCTGGCTTATATAATCCTACCAAATTAGATACAGCCATACTCTTGAATCACATAATACTGCACTTAATTTAAAAATGCCATTGAATAATTAACCACATATCAATTTTCTATAACTCAGTCAGTGGTTGTTTGTTAAAATACCCTTTGCATACGTTTGTAATTTTTAAAAAGTTATTTATTTCAGATGTTATGTATTCATTTCTTGGAATGTGTTTCTAAGACAAGCCTTTACAAATTTTTGCAAATACTTCATGCATGTACTAGTTATCATGCCATTTTAATGCAAAATAGTTTGAACATTTTCAGTGACATGAAATATTGTTTTGGTCAGCCACAGGTGTGCCTTTTGAAATACACCAAAAATTGGTCAGTCTTTATAAAGGGTATTTATTTGGGGGTAGAAGCTTACTGTTACCAGGCCACAAAGCATACGTTTCTTCTCATACCAAAGTCCACGTGTTGGAGCAAGACAGCTGCCGACGTCTCCGGGGTTCAGGCTTCCGTGGTCCTCTGTTCCCGGGGCTGCATTTCTCTCCGGGCTTAGCTTCTGTTTCCTCCACAAGTTCAGCTGTAGACCATGAGGTTCTCTATGCTTTTGCTTCTCTCCACAAGGCCAGCTGTAGACTATCTGGCGAATGGTTCACTTATCTTCTCCTGGAGCACTCCTCTCCAACATCAGAACTGCTTCTCAAATCTCTTCTCTAACTCTCTGCAACTCAAATCTGCTGCCTGGCCTTTATACTTGAGACCACACCCACTGAGGGGTGGGGCCCAACATCCTCCTGACTTGGCCCAGTTAATGCCCTTATCATAAACCAATCATGCCCAGATGAACAGATGAGTTTACAAGCATAATCCAATTTATATTTTTGGAATTCTTAATTACATAAAACTCAAACCATTACAAATATATAAAAATAAAGTTTCATTCTTAAATAAACTAAGCTATCTTTTTACTATTGGTGCTATATTTTACTACCTTCTTTTAATTTTACAATTTTAAATAGGTTAAACTATATTAGTTAACAAAAATATACTATTGAATTACTTGAACGCTTATTTTCTCAAGAGTAATAAGAGTTTGTTTAAAACCAGCTCTTCTCTAAAAGAGACAAGATGGGTACATTATCCCATACACTAAAAAATTTGCAACATGCACAGAACAAGGACATGAATAGACATAAGTAAAGATGTGAAAACTGAAACACATTAACATATTCTTAACCAAATTTATAATATGTGTTGTTCAAATGAAAAGAATAAGATCATTTTCTTCTATCAAGCTGGTAAACTCAAAAGAGTAATAATAAAAAAATGAATAACCACATGCAAAAGAATGAATTTGGACCCCTACTTCACACCATATATGAAAACTAACTCAAAACGGATCATAGATTAAATGTAAGGTTAAAGCTATAAAATTCTTAGACAAACGCATAGGAATAAATCTTGATGACTGTGCTTTAGGCAATGTTTTCTCAGGTATAACAGCAAAACTACAAGCAAGAGTGATTGATAATGGGTATAGGGTTCCATTTTGGGGTTGTGAAAATTTACTAAATGTGAATATACTGAAAACTGCTAAACTGTATGCTTTAACAAAAGGGTGAATCTTATGGTATATATGTTTTATATTAATAAAATTGTTATAAAATTTTTTTTTTAAAAATGAGCAATTTGTCACTAGCAGCCCTGCCCTACCAGAGATAGATTGACATGAATGGATTTTAGACAGTAACTAAAATCCACATGATAAAATAAAAAGTACCACCCATAAAAGTAAATATAAAGGTCAGCATAAATGCATTTTTGTTTGTAAATTTTCCTTCTCTATCAGATAGAACAACTTTCGGAAGCATAAATTATAAAACTGAGTTGATGGGCTTATAATTTATAAACTGTTTTATAATAACAACAGATCAAAAGACTGGAGAGATTAATGGAGCTATAGTGGTCCAAAGTTTATGAACACTGATGAAATTGTTAGTATTAATCTGAAATAAATTATTTTAAACTAAAATCCTAATTGTTATCTCAAAAAACAAGCATTAGTTTAAAAACACAAACAATATAGTAAAAGGAAAAACAAGAAAATTAAAATGGTACAAAAATAAAATTTCTACTTAATACTAAAGAAGGCAATCGTGGAGAAACAGGAACAAAAAATGACATGATATATGTAGATAGATCAAAATGGCAGGCATAAATCCTACCTTATCATTAATTACATTATAATTATATTGATTAAAAACCTCAAACAAATTCAAGATGTTGCAAAATGAATTTAGGAAACAAAAGCAAAAACAAAAACAGGATCCACCTATATGCTACCTATAAGAGAAACACTTTGGATGCAAAGACACAAATAGGTTGAAAGTAAAATGATGAAAAAAGATATTACAATTAGTAACTCAAAGAGAGCTGGAGTGTCTATACTAACATCAGACAATATAGTATTTAAGGCAAAAATTGTTACTAGAGACAAAGATGGGCATTTTATCATGGTAAATGATCAGCAGGAATGAAAACCAATTATAAATAATATTCACTTAAAAACAGAACTCCAAAATATACTAAACTAACAATAAAAGAATTAAAAGCAGATATAGACAATTCATAATAATAGTTGGAGACTTCAATACTCCACTTTAAGTAATTGATAGATAATTAGGCATAAAATCATCAAGGATATACTATATTTGAGCAACTCAATCTACAGTTTAACTTAAAAGATTTCTATAGAACATTCCACTCAACAACAGTAGAATACACATTATTTTCAATTGCACATGGAATGTTCTTCAGAATATACCATATTCTGTGCCATAAAACAAGTTATTAATAAATTTAAATTTAAAGAGAATGAAATAATACAAAGAATGTTCTTCAACCAAAATGAAGTTAAAATATAAATCAACAATGAAATATGGGAAATCCACAAAAACTTAAAAATTAACACATTTCAAAATTATAAAGAAATATAGAAAGTATTTGTATTTTGATCTGAATGAAAACAAAGGTAGAACATATAAAACTTAATGGAATATAGCTAACATGGCACTTAAAATTTTATAGATTTAAATTCTTATGTCAGTGTTTTAGTTTGCTAAAACTGCTGGGAGCAGTATACCAGAAATGGGTTGGCTTTTATAACGGGAATTTATTAGATTACAGTTCTGAGGCACTGGAAGTGTCCAAATCAAGGCACCATCAAGAGAGGCTTTCTCATCAAGTTGCAGCTGTGGGTGATCAAGCACACAGCAGGGCATAATGGGGCCTCTGCTTGTCTCTGCCCTCTCCTCCAAGTTTACTTTCTCTCTGAGCTCAGCTGTGGGCATTTCTCCCTTCTCCACTGAGCCTCATCTCTTTCAGCCTCTCAAGGACCTCTTTCTGTGCCTCTGTGCTCTGCTGATTCCAGGCTCCTGCCTCCAGGACCTCTTCCTCAGGTACTCAGGATGTCTCTATTTCTGCAGCTTTTTTCCTATTCTTGCTGCTTTTAGTCCTTGTTTATAAAGATCTCCAGTAAGAGGATTAAGACCCACATAAATCACACAATCTAATCAAAGGCCCTTAACTGAATCTAATCAAGAGGTTCCATCTACAATGGGTTTACAGGCACAGGAATGGGTTTGCTTTAAGAACAGGATTTTCTGGGGTCCACAAAAGACTCAAACCAGGACAATCAGGAAAGAAGTCTCAAATCAATAAACCAAGCTTTCATCTTAAAAGTCTGAGAAGAGAAGAGCAAATCATAATGAAAGCAAGCAGAAGGAAAGAGAAAATAAAGATTAAAGTGGAAGTTGATAAAATGGAAAACAGAAAACTGATAGAAAAAAACAATGAAAGAAAAAGTTGGTTCTTTGAAAATATCAATTAAATTGACAAGACTAAACAACCAAAAAAGCAAGAAGACACTGATCATGAAAACTAGGAATGAAAGAGAAGACATTATCATTATCTCCCTAGGAATTAATATTATTATAAGGGAATGCTATAAACAATCTTATCCTAACACATTTGAAACTTAAATGAACGAATTCCAAGAATATCAAAAATTAATTATGAAAAATTACTGAACCAAAGTAGAAAATCTGAATTAACTTATAACAAGATATTGACTTAGGAATAAATTTTTAAAAAACACAAAGAAAAGCCCAGGCCCAGATGGCTCCTCTGGTGAATTTTATCAAACTTTTAAAGAAGAAATAATACCAACAGTTCACGAACCCATCAGAAATAGAGGAAGAAGAAACACTCCCCAATTCATTCTATGGGACAATGTCACTTGGATACCAAAGCGAGACAAACACATCACAAGAAAAGTACAGACAAATATTCTTCATAAATGTATTTGCAAAATCCTCAACAAAACATTAGCAAACTGAATTCAAAATCATAAAAATAGATTATATATAATGGTTAAGTGAGATTTATCCAAGCATGTAAGGTTTACTTATAACAATCAATTAATGTAATACACCCTGTTAAGAAAGGACAAAAAAATACATGATCATCTCAACAGATGCAGAAATAACAATTGACAAAATACAACACTCATTCATGATTAAAAACCAAAAACCTAAACCTTAGTAAATTTTGAATAGAAGGGAAAAGGAACTTTTTCAACTTGATGAAGGGCATCTATGAAAAATCTCCAGAGAATATCTTCTTTAATAATGAAAGACTGAAAACTTCCTCTAATATCAGAATCAAGACAAGAAAGTCTGTGCTCATCTCTTCTATGCAACATTGTACTAGATATTCTAGACAGTGAAATCAAGAAAGAAAGAAAAAAACACATCCAATATACAAAAATAAACAATACAAAATGAAATTAAGCATACAATTCCATACACAATTGCATCAAAAAGACTAAAATTCTTAGCCATGAATTTAACAAAACAAGTGCCCAACTTCTATACTGGAAATTATATAACTTTTCTAAATTAAATACCTAAATAAATGAAGGCATTTAATGATAGTAGATTAAAGCCTCCATATTGTTAAGATGGAAGTTCTCCCCAAATTGATCTGTAGATTAATGTAATACTTATAGAAACCAGAAGGCTTTGGTTTCTAGCTCTAGAACCTTCACCCTAAAAGCCTTCTCACTTGCACATTTCCAGATCATTGCTATAGAGATATCTGCTACCATAAATGGTAACCAAGTCTCCACCCAATTTAAAGCCCTTTGATGACTTCCTATTGCACTTTGAATAGAATGATAACATATCAGTGTGAACAACCATGGCAGGGTTCCAGCCATACTCGTCTCCTTCCCATTCATTAAATATACATGGCTCTTTGTACCACAAAACCTGCCTGCCCAATAGAATAACTTGGAGAGAATTGTAAAATATCAGTGCCTGGACTTTATCAGAATTTCTCAATTCATTGGTCTGGATAGAGCCCTAACATTGACCAATTTAACAAAGCTTTCCAGATGGTTCTAATTCACATTCACAGTTGAGAACTTTTGCCTTAGAATTTTTACCCATACTATTCTTTGCCTGGAATGATATACTTAATGTTCTTACTTTTCCCAGATAAAGTGGCATATTTCTGATATCTCAGCAACCTCTTAACTAATTTAAAAGACTTTTTAACCATTTACAATTGCAATTTTTATTTATTAGTTTACCTCTTCATTATCAGTCCTCCCTCCACTAGATTGTAATCTCCATGAGGGCAGAGAATATACTGGTTTCTAGCAACATCTCAGTACCTAGAGGAGTATGTATCATATGTTTTTAGTAGGTCCTCAATTTATATTTATTGAATAAATGAATAAATACATCTTCTGTCACCTCCAGGATGTGGTGTGCAGGCAATTTTATATTTATATTTTTAAAATTATGTTGCTGTGAAATGAGGAGTCCAGTCCTATGTTGCTCCAATTTAAATAACTAATCATTAAGAACTACTGTGAGAAAAAAAGAAGAGAAATGCATGGTGAAATGGAGGCCAGGGCTTATGAGAAAAATGAGTTGGAGGTTAGAAAGAAAATAGAAGGGAGAAACCTTAATGACAAAGGTCTTTAACAAGGGAAGAAGATCTAGAGCAAAGAGCACAGGAGGGGTAGAGGGGAATGAAAAGAAGTTGTGCTCAGAGAAGTACCATTGGATACCAAGGAGTCATTTTGGATGTGTCCTTACCAGTCAACCACAGTCTTCAGTGGTAGCATTAAATATTTGTACCATTAGTCCTTACCTGAGTAAAACTCACTTATTGCACCAAATATATTCACCAGCAGCAGCCTTGGCATCTAACAGTAGAAGCAATAACTTCCATGCCATGCGTCTTCTCCTGACAACATTTATCAGGCTCATGAAGATCCATATGTATAGCATCCTCCAGGACAAATATAAAACTAGAGGACCCGGAGGTGCCTAGTATATTTGTGAGAAAAGCTCTATCAATATGTTGTTGGGTCAAATTAAGCATACTTAAATATCCTGCGCAAAATAAGCATGTAATGGGCATCCCTTATTAACATATTTCTCTTTGCCCCATTAGATTATGAATTTTGATTCATATGCATCATTCAAAGAATGTGCCCTAGATGAATTATAAAAAATACGTCTTCACAGCAATAAGCCAAATAATGCAGTTTCAAAGATGAATATATTAGAAGTTGTCTTTTTTACTATCCCTCTCCCCAGTGATACCCCTTTGAGATTAGCAATATTCATTGAAAAGGACTGAACCTTTTTCTCATTAAAAGGAGCTGAATTGATTTCTGTGAATTGATTTATTCAATTCCTTTTTAAAAATATTAATTGTATATTGGGAATATTATTCTCTTGTTGAATATTTTTCTGCACTGAAAATTATTAGCTAGAATTTTATGCACTGACAATGTCCTCAGAGCAACTCAACAAATATGAGTTCTACTTACATCACTTAAGAAATATTACAAGTAATTCTTCTATGACTTTCATATTAAGATGTTTCTATCCTGAGGAATGCCTATTTTTCTATCCCTTTTGTTAGCTCTTTAAGTCAGTTCCGGACAGATATTATGGACAAATATTTCTCAATTTAAAAGCATTACTTTCAATTCAGTTTGCAAAATTGCATTTGAATAACACTTTTGTAAAATATCTATCAGCAATGTTTCCTTTTTCTTTAAACAAATGTAGTTAAAATTAAATAATTATGGACCAAATGTATTTTAGTAATAAAACAATTAAAATTTGGATATAATTTTATTTGGAACTGATTTTGTAAAATTTGAAAATTTGAAGCCATTTGCTTTTGGATTTTATAAATGAATACCCCTAAAAATTCCTCCTCTCTAGCCCTCTGCTTTCCAACTGATAAGATGTTATCATCAAAGCAAACATTCAAACAAATTGCTTTGTATGACTATTTAGCAATTATTAAAAAGCCAAGCAGCCTAGCTTTTTATATAATGTTCTATAACAATGCCTCCTAATTGTATTATCTATGAATATCAACAAATTTTATTAGCATTCAGTCCTAAAATTTGATATTTATAGAAAAACAGCTCTTTGCAAATATCACCTTATGCTTACAACTACACCAATTTGATAAAAACTGTTATTGAAATAGAAAACATAATGATGAAAAAAAGTTAATGTAATTTCCCAAAAGCTGTTAAATTTATACAATAACTTATATGTGTCTATGTGTGCATATAGATGTGCATACATGTACTTATGCTGAGCATCATTGAATTTATATAATTGGGAAATTAATAAAGTCAATTGATTTTATCAATTTAAACTGGTAAATTTATTACCTTATCTAAATATTTGTTGCTCTAAAGGTCAAAGAAATTAACACTAAATGCTTCATGGGCTTTGAATCTAAGGACAACACATGTAATGGCTCACGCTGTCTTTATAGCTAGGTCATTAGTTAAAATCCAGTTTAAGATGCTACTGCTTGAATTGTTCCTGATTTTGGAGGTTATCTGATTAACAAATTTAGTGTTTTCTATTTTGTTTTAAGCTGTATGTTCACAAAGATAGCTCATTTCCCTCTCTGATCTGGTTCTATATCTTTCATATAGATGGCTAACCAGAAAATAAAAATGTAACCAATCAACCTGGTTTTTCGGTAATAAATGTTCTGATTCCTTCCTTTAAAAAAAAAAAAAAAGACTATGACAGGAGACGGTAAGTCAGCTTCTTTTATTTGAAGGTTAGAGGCACCTGGAGAAATCTGGAGGAGGACAGCTGATTGTCAGTTCCTTCAAAGTGGGAGGAGTTACGTTCCTGAGCGGTGTTTTCAAACTCTGGGCCCCAGTGTAGAGATTTTGGTGAGATTTGATAAAATGTGACTGCGTTAAGTAGAGGACAGTTCTCCTTGCTCTGATATGGACTTGGAAATATGGTTAATTATTGTAAATAGTTTTTATTTTTTTCTTTTATGTGAAGAGAATGGCACGGAAGTGAAGAGGAGGGAAGGGCAGCGCATGCAAAGTCAGAAGGCACACTACAGGAAAGAAGGAAATGCCCCACGGCGTAATTCAAGAAACTGGTTCCAGTGCAATGCGAATCCAAGATATTAATAGATGTTCACCGGGGAGCCACAGGATTTTCATTTTAGGGCAAGAGAACCAACTGAGCAGAGAAAGCAAGAGTACAGAAAAATTCACTAGAATTTCCAACTCAATAAAGGTGAAAGAAATACCTGTTTTGTTTTTCTGCTATTTTATGTTATATTTTATAACAGAAATGTATAGCAGTCATTTGGGAAATAAATGGAACTATTTATCAAATTGCTTTTATGAGGAAACATATATAAACCAAAAACAACATAACTTTGACCGTATTTGACCTAACCTTTAAGGTTATGAGCTCAGCATTTCTAATGGTAACAGAGCAAGGATGAGTCACACATCCTGTGTCCGCCTTTGTGAACAAAGCAGAAGTTATTTTTGTTTTTCTCGTTTGAATTGCTAGGACTGTATGGTAAACTTGCTTTACGTTTGTAAATTAAATTCAATCTAAATGTATATATGTCATTAAAATTCAGTGGGCTTCAACATTCTGTAGGTTTTATCCAAACGAGCTTTGCTATGTATGATAGAAACTTGTTGCTTAAACTTCCTTTTTTGGATTTTTTGGGTGCATAATGGTGGGGAAAATTATTCTAGTAGGTATTTGAACAGCTTGAGATCTGTTGACCTGGGAAACATTTCCCTGTGATCTAAGCACTTGGCTTAGGGATTAAACATTTCAATAGTTTGATAGCTAACGTCCTTTTTAGGCCTCTAAATGCTTATCCCCATTTCTGTTTAAGCTAATGACCTAATAGGGATTTTAAGGAGTTTTTATTTTTGTTTTTGTTTCACAAATACAGTGATTTTTAAAAATGACACTCTTAAGTTTATATGGCATTTCCAGTCACCAACACTCTAGTGAGGCTGTAAAACACAACTAAAAGCAATTTTGTAACTTTATAGTAATAAAATCTTAATTCCTTAAATTATAAATATAGGATATTACCTTCTGCCCAAAGGGTAATTAGTATAAAGAAAACAGTTAATAAATGCAGATTTAAAAGATTAAGAATTTTAATATAAGGATTCAAACTATTATCTTTCCCTCACAAATTGAATTGTTGAAATCAAAATTTGTGTCTTTTTACTCTATTTAGAGTCATCTTTTAAAAGTGATGAGCATTTCAAGTATATAAAGGTATAAATATATATTTAAAGTGTAATGGTGTACAACAATCACTATAATAGCAATAAAGTAATGCCATAAAAATGAAGAAAATATTCTTCAACACATTGAGAAAGTTATTTTCAAAGTCTGGCCCATTAGGTTGGAACCAGAAGTTTCCAGATATATGCGTACATTTGCATGAAAATAAATATTTTACATCCCTGTGATGGCTTAGTACACACTCTAAAATGGATGGGAACACTGGTTCTGAGAGAAACAGGGAAAAAAAATGACGTGCTGAATTATGTGAAGCCAAATAGCTTGGAAAATAGAAAGCAGATCTTTTCTGAAGAGACATCTAATTAATCTGTGTTGTAACCAGAGATCCGCTGATCCAGCAGCCCACTGGGATATTGGAGCAAATTCATGCAGCTGGTCCGAAGTCAGAATTTTGCCAACCCTGCCTTCTCTTAAGATATGCTTTCATTGTTGGAATCATGTCATGGCTACATCGAAGCTGGGCACAAAGTCTAACAGAGTCTTTGAGCAGAAGTGGCTATATATCTCTTGAGAGCTGCAAAAATATTTCTCATGTTTTATTTCTGCTTCTCTACTGATGCTGTAACTATTTTGTAAAATTTTATTAGTCTTTAATTAAAAATAAACTGCTACAGGGAATGAAAATACAATTGTTTTGCTTAAACCACCTGGACTTATACCACTGTACAAGCCTTCATTTTCTCTAGTATTTTTTATTTTCAGGAGGGTCAGACCATGAGCTTGAACAAGGGTCAGCAAACTTAACTTTTCCTGTAAAGGACTAGATAATAAATATGTTAGGCTTTGTTGGCCACGCAAGCTCTATCAGAGTTACTCAACACTGCCCTTGTAGCATGAAGGCAGCCATAAAAAACACATAAACAAATGAGAGTACCTGTGTTCCAGTAAAACATTATTTATTTGGATAATGAAATTTGAATTTTATATAATGCTTAAGTGTTATAAAACATTGCCTTCCTTTTTGCCTAACCAGTTAAAAATAGAAAAGTAATTCTTAGCTTGAGGGCCATATAAAAACAGGTAGCAGGCAGGATTTGGCCCAAGGGTTGTAGTTTGCCAACCTGTAAGCTGGAACACAATGATGGATAGTGATGAAAATAAGAAAAACATATCTTAACATGAATGTTTACCCATTTTTTATTAGATATTTACTTCCATTTGGATTAATTTTTTTTTTTTGAGGTATCAGGGATTGAACTTGGGACCTCTTATATGGGAAGCCAGTGCTCAACCACTGAGCTACATTGGCTTACCTGAGTTGGTTTTTATTGTTTGTTTTGCTTGTTGTTTGTTTTTTTTTGTTTTTCAGGAGGCACCAGAAACTGAACCTGGGATCTTCTATGTGGGAGGCGTGAGCTCAACCACTTCAGCCATCTGCTTACACAGATTGAATTTTTTCTAAATTATTTCTAAAATTTGTCTCTCATAATCTTAACTTAGGTCCTACTCCAAGAAAGTCCCAACTCACAGAAGCAGTTAATATTGAGTTACAACTTAAAAATGTGAAATCTTATCTGAAAGACTCAATTTCTAACTACTTGGCTGGCCCATTATATTAAATGACAGCCTCGTGTTTAAGTATTCAACCTAGAATAAATACTATTTGTGCCCATTGTTTTAAATGTGAAATTAAAACATTTACCAAGATTGCCACAAATGTAGAAGAAACCCTTAGGCAAAAATGAGATTGCATAATTTTCCTGGTTGAATATTTGACTCTGTGGCCAGTGGTCTCACTGGTTAAGATTTTCCATTGTAGCCTGTAGACTGTCTTTCAGGATAAGGATTGTTAGTCACTCTGCATTTATATTTAATATTCTTATTTCTATATTAATACTGATTCTATTGACACTATTGAATATATTAGAAATTATAGCCCTTGCTGAAAACAAAGGGAAGAGATGATGTTAAACCAAAGAAGCCAGGAAGCTGCTTCTGTGTGTCCGAACATTTTTTTTTTTTTTTTTTAAGATTTATTTATTTTATTACATATCTCCCCTTCCCCCCGCTGCGGCGACGCGCCGAGACTTGGTCACTGCGCAGGCGCGGCTTTCCCCGCTTGTGGGCGGCTTCTGCTTCCATCACGGCCGGCTCCAGTTCGCGGGTGGCTGGCTGTGCTCGATTTGCAGGCGACCTGCCCTGCCCGTGGCGGCTTTTGCCTGTCCGT
>PVKH010016651.1:0-15669 GCA_004027955.1 Chaetophractus vellerosus
AACAGAAAAACCCTCAGGTCCTGAGGTCCCCAGCTGGCCTGCCTTCTCTCCATCTTTTAGACTTTTTTTAATGATTGTTTTACATAATTCCAGTGACTAAGGAATTTCGTTGTATTAGCAGGAAGAGAAAGGTATGTCTACTCCATCTTCCTAGAAGTAGAAGTCTCATCAGGTGATATTTGAAATGGGCCTTGATGGATGAATAGTGTTTGATCCATAAGAGGACATTCCAGGCAATAGGAGCCCACAGCACGAGCCAAGACGTAGAGCTCTGAGGGCACAGAGCTCGTTCATGCAACAACCAGGGGTTCTGGGTGTCTGCAGCGCAGAGCACGTAGAGGGCGGTGCAGAAGCCAAGGTTGGGGTGATGAGCTGAGGTCGGAATGTTAACAGACCTGAATGCACAAAGTAATGGGTTGAAATTTAGGAAGTATAATTTTCCTGTAGGCAGTAGAGAGCAATGAAAGTTTAAAGGAGAAAAGAGTGTCAAGGTAGAACTTACGCTGAGCCTTGAAAAGTGGGTAGAGTTTGGGGAGGCAGGAAGTAGAGAGGGAGAGCATTTCCTGTAAGGAAAATGGTATGGAAAAAAGCACAAAGGGCTTGCAGGGGACAGTGTCAACTCACTGCCTGAGCATTCCTGTGGGGAGAAGTAGGAAGGGAGATGAGGATAGTTCTGTGATACCCAACCATCAAGAATCTTCAACTTCAGGCTCAGTAAGGTGGGGACGCCAAGGAAGTTTCTTTCCCCAACAGGAAAATGTCATTGCGCATGCATTGGGGGAAAATATATTGGAATAGAGTCAGAAAAAAAAAATAGTGATAATCTGAAACTTTGTATCACTTGATTTGTCCTCTTTTATATTATTCAGTAAATAATCACAAGTAGTAATCAGCTTTTGCCATTGTAGCAGAACATTTATATTCTTACACATTGTTTTCTGAACAATGAATTGAGTTCCAATTCCTGAGAGCACCCATCTTTAGTTGTAAAGTACCTGGAATATCTCAATGGAGGTCAATGAGTTATAATATAGATTTTTTTTTAAACCCTCATATCTTTTTTGTTGTTGTTGTTACATATCCCCCCCTTTCTGCTTGTTCTTGCTGTGTTCATTTTCGCGTTCTTCTGTGTCTGCTTTGTCTCCCCTCATTGCAGCGGTGCACCGAGTCAGCTCGCCACGCAGGCGGGTTGCCCCGTTCACGGGTGGCTCTGCCCTGCTCACGGGCAACTTGCCCTAGCCATGGCGGCTTTGCCCGTGGCGGCTTTTTGCCCTGCCCATGGTGGCTCTGCCCCGCCCGTGGCGGCTTGCCCTCTCAAGGCGGTCTGCCCCGCTCGGAGAGGCCCCAGGAACCAAACCCAGGGCCATGTGGTGAATCAGTGCCCTATCCACTGGGCCACAGCCGGCCCCCCTATAATATAGATTTGAATGTTTCACTCAGAGCATCTTGATTAATGATTTTGATTAATAAGACTAGATAACGTCTATAGGGACTAATAATTAGGAAGAACAACCTAATTCACTTGTGTTTTTCATAATACTGCAAACCATAGAAAAATAATTTATTTTACTCATGTTTTTAGGTAAGTATATGACAATAAAGATGGAAAAGCTGTTATATCCTACATTCATATGAAATTAAGAAATAGAGAACTTCACTCTTATCAAAATGAAGGAATTAGTTGGGTAAATTGGAAGAAGACCTTCATCTCACTGAGAAATAGAGTTGAATTGGCCTCAAAGAAAGATGGAAACAAATGTCATATTTGGGGAAAAAATTCAGAGTCAACTGACAAACTTTTTCATATTATTTTTATTTGTGTTTTTTTTTTAAATGCTCACTTATCACATATATCCTGAGCAAAATGCACTATGGAAATATCATGGCCTGATAGGAGAGCAAACTCTTAATTTATTACTATCTTGAAATTCTAGTCCCCCTCAAACAAGAGTGAAATGAATCCATGTGCAAAATAAGCTTATGCTAAGCTCTGGCCTTTAAACCTCAACAGCTGAGAGATAGATGAAGCATTTGGACCCTGTGGGCATTAGAAGGAGGCTAAGACATTCTTTGGAATGAGGTGCATAAAATCGTGTAGCCTTTAGAACTTCTCTTGGAGCACAGGCATTAAATATCAGAAGACAGAGCCGTCCCTTATGTCCTAAGCTCATTTGCCTGGGTCCAGATGAAAGGACCCCAGAAAATTTCACAGTGGTTAGATTGGAGAGAAGAATCTGGGTCCATTCCAATGGCACTGAATTGAACTCTTAAGGATTTAAACTGTTACATGGGACAAAAAATGTTAAACATCATCATCAGGGTCTGGACATGACTGAGAAATTCCCCAAGTAAATTCTCCCAACATCTTTAGTACATTTAAATGAGAGCACCTCAGTTTAACCCAAAAGGAATGTGAGCCCGGAATTCTCACTTGGTTCTCTCCTCCATCCTCTGTAGTCTCATTAATCATCGCATTCTGACAACAAATCATCGTCAAATCCCCCTCAGTGTGAGTCTGTTTTCCTGGCTCTCCTGGCACATAGCATGAGGACCATAAAACAGTGATGGGACCGAGAGGGCCAGGTGGATTCCCATAGGTGGGGCTCCTGGGAAGGCCTCTTTGGATACATGTAGTAAGCTAAATATAACTTGAGTTGCCATGGATGAACCACCCCCACACCCCCACCCCTCCCCACCCCCGGCACTGTGCCACCTGCAGGGGACAAAAGGTGAGTAAGAGATTCTGCCTGCCAGGAGCTCCGGTCCCAGGCAGTCTGAACCACGACCAGAGGCATCAGAGAGCTGTCTGCTCCCCCCGGGCCCGCTGCCCAGAGGTAGCACCTTCTCTTTCTGCAGGTGCATGCATGCCCGTTCTTAGAAAGATTTCTAATAATGAATTTAAAGAACTTCCATATTTAACGGAATAAGCTGTCATGTATATGAAAAGAATTCACCTACACAAAATGCTTTGTTTTCCTGCCAATGCCAGAAATATCAGGTACTAGACGTTAATCCCAAGCTGGAGCAAAATGAGTGCGGAAATAGTTCAACCCAAACCTGGAATGCCAGTAGGAATGACGATGACACCAGCACAACCTCACATTACATCGTCTTTTCAACTTTCAAAGCACATTGACTTCTGTGATGTTGTTTCCTCCTCACAGTATTTTTGTTTGTTTTGATAGGGCAATGAATTAGTTTCCTAGAACTGCCGTAACAAAGCACCACAGACTGGGTGGCTTAAAACAACAGAAATGTCTCGCCGCTGTGGAGGCCAGAAGTCCAAAATCAAGGTGTCGGCTGGGCCACGCGCCCTCTGAAACCTGTAGGGGGAGCCCTTCCTTGCCTCTTCCTGGTTCCTTAGTATACCTTGGTTTGCAGCGGCAGAAGGTCAATCCCTGCCTCCAGTGCCGCGGGGCGCTTTCCCCTCACCCTGTGTCCCTGTTTCCCATTTTCCTCTTCCTATAAGGAAGCTGGTCATTTGGCATTGTGTGGCCTCATCTTAACTAACCATATCTTCAGACACCCCATTTCCAAATGAGGTCACATTCACGGGACCAGGGATTCGGACCTGAGCATGTCTTTTTGGGGGACACGGTGCTACCTATGACAGGTAGGTGGTAATCCCCTTGTTCTGGTCGGTAAAACTGAGGCCCAGAGGACCAGCACTCGTCAGACGGTCCCTGCGTGTTTGATTTGAACGTGGCTTTCATTAGTTGCCTCAAGCAAGTAAACCAAAATTTCCCACTTGGTTGGTGATTATCTGGATTCTTATCTTGCGACAACTTTCCTCTACATCATAATGTTTTCCTTAACCTGGGCTCCCGCCTCCTGCCTTCATTCCTGCTGTGGGTAGTAAGTTTCCACGTTGCTGCTGTTGAATTATTGGATGTTCTCTCCTGGGTTGTGGGGTGGGCCCGGGTCTCACGCATCCCCCCTCTGCCTCAGGTAAAAGCTGCCTTAGATGTCGTGTCCCAGAAGATATCGGCCCTCACAGACGTCGGCAACAGCCTCGCCCACGTGGAGCACCTCTTGAAGGACCTTGCCAGCTTCGAAGAAAAAGCCAACGTAAGGACTAGAATGTGCCATCCAAAAGGGTATGGTTTGATGTGCTGATCAGAGGGAGACAGAAGTGAGGGGAAGATTTTCTAAGCATTGCTTAGAAAAGCGCAATAACTGGGCTTCCACCCTGTCCGAGAAGAAGCCATCACGATTCAGCAGCGCCTGAGGCAGCCACTTTGCCCGGGTGATGTTCGGGGCTGTAGGAGCTGCTGCGGTGTACTCCCCTCTCAGTCTCCATGCAGACCCCTCCCAAGCTCGCCAGGCGCGTGTCCCCGCCGTGTGTGGCACTTATAGCTGACAGTACCAGGTGTGAGCAGCAGCCCCCTTGTTATAAATCTCTTGTCATCCACCGATTTTCAAAAATGGATGCTCCCTCTGTATCAGGTTACTCAAAATGAGTGGCGACTTTGCTTGTACCATCACAACACTCAGAAGAGTTTGCCCCCAGAATAGCTTCAGAGATTAGGTGGCATTTCAGCTAACCCATAGCAGTAAACAAAGAAAAGTGATATACATCCCCATACCTCTGCGACAAATATCCCATTACAATTAGCTTGCTTAATCTCGCGCTGAAAATAGCATCCCCGTTTGCCTATAACAAAAATAAAGTTGCATTGATTTTCTGGGGGTGACTTTCTCCGACAGGCATCCGTGGAAAAGGCCCGAGCCCTGGCCCTGGAGGGCAACCAGCTTATTGAGAACAAGCATTATGCTGTGGACTCGATTCACCCCAAGTGCAACGAGCTCCAGCACCTCTGCGACAAGTTCGCTGCTGAAATCGGGAAGAGAAGAAATCTGCTCAGCAAGTCCCTGGAGCTGCATGGCCTCTTGGAGACGGTAGGCTTGACTTGAAATCAGATCCGCTCTGCTCTCATTGGCTGAAAGCAGATTCTTGATGCCACGTAACCGTTGTCGTCCAGGGGTCTCCGAGTCATTTACATATTTGAAAAATGACCTCATACTCTTTCTTTGTATTACTCTCTTTGGTGTTGGACCAGGCGATCATATCCTGATATATATTTTTTGTTTTCTAGAATTCAGTTGCCACAACTAATGATTTCTCTAAAAGAATCAGAAACTTATCATGCTAGTTATTAAATTGCATGTTACCCTTATCTGCTTCATGTAAGTGTGATTCCAGTCCAGTTCTGTATGATATGCTTGGCTTTTTAGCATGCTCTATGCCCTCCAGTGGAGTCCTTTGGATATAGTGGCAAAAGAATGATCATGCAGTGCCTTAGGTATTTCCAAAATATAATAGTCGGTGTGGGTTTTGTATTAATTTTGCAACTGTCCTGTACATTTGGAATTACTTCAAAATAAAGAGTTTAAGAAAAAGAATATATATCATAGTCAACAGATCACATGTTAGACAGTAAAATGGGATACTTGAATCAGAGTACAGCTAGAAGAGATGACCAAGATAAAACTTCTAAAGTGTGTTTCTTTCTCTGCAATGCTTTGTTTCCAGTCAATGAAATGGTGTGATGAGGGGATTTACCTGCTGGCTTCACAGCCTGTGGACAAATGCCAGTCCCAGGATGGTGCTGAGGCGGCCCTTCAGGAAATTGAGAAGTTTTTGGAAACTGGTGCAGAAAATAAAATCCAGGAACTAAATAAAATTTATAAGGAATATGAATCCATCCTCAACCAAGACCTAATGGTAATGCTAACTTCAGCCTATCGTTCGCAACTCACCTGTCCTGAATGGTGGGAGATGACTTCTCACCACATTCAAAAAAAACATTAAATGAATTCAGTAGCTAATTGGATGTTTGGCAGTAATATGAAGTTGGGAGGTCATCTAGCTCTACTTTCCTTTGAATAAAGAAGTTATGTCCACGCCACCCTTGGAAAGTGGTCATCCTCACCCCTGCTTGAACACATGCTGTGACTGGGCGTGTCCTTTAGGAAGCAGCCTGGTTCCTCCCAAGCTCCTCTTGATAAAACTGACTCCTGCTAACTTTTGACTAGCTGTCCTGAAGTTACCCTTTGGGGCAAACCAGAAGAAATTTATTCCATCTCCTATATTTGAAGGTGGTTCTCATGTCTCTCCCACAAGTTGTCTTTTCTCTGGGCCTAATGTCTCTCCTTTGTTTCATGGGGTTCCAGACCCCTCACCATCCATAGCAACCAGAACTAGACGCAGCCTTGCTACACTATTCACGGACACCGTGGTATGAAAATCTTAAATTGAAGTTGTGTTTTCTGAGGCAAATTCCAAACATGATTGTTAAATATTTTCAAATCACTAATACCAACACTTAAAAGATATTTTACCATCTGGTACATGATATCATTTCAGGAACATGTACAAAAGGTCTTCCAGAAGCAGGAGAGCATGGAAGAGATGTTTCATCGGAGACAGGTGAGCCTGAAGAAGCTGGCGGCCAAGCAGACTCGGCCAGTACAACCTGTGGCCCCAAGACCAGAAGCATTTACAAAATCTCCCTGTCCTTCTCCAGGTATGCTGCAGTCACACTTCATTCATTCATTCATTCAGTGAAACTGTCAGGTGCTACTTTGGGTCTTTGGAGGCTTGGCAAATCTTAGGGAACAACATGCAAACACTCCCTTGCAGCCTTCACCTCATTTCCATTTCTACCACTGTGCCCTAATTCTGGGGTCAGCCACTTATGGCCTGTGGCCAAAGCTGGCCCATTGCCTTTTTTTGTTGTTAATGAAGTTTTTTTTTTTTGTTTTTTTTTTTTTTAAAGATTTATTTATTTTATTACATATCTCCCCTTCCCTCCGCTGCGGCGACGCGCCGAGAGTGGCCACTGCGCAGGCGCGGCTTTCCCCGCTTGTGGGCGGTCTCTGCGTCTGTTCACGGCCGGCGCTTGCTTCAGTTCGCGGGTGGCTGGCTGCGCTCCATCCGTGGGCAGCCTGCCCTGCCTGTGGCGGCTCTTGCCATGTCCGTGGCAGCTTCTTGCCCTGCCCACGGCGGCTCCGGCCCGCCCATGGCGGCTTGCCATTCTCAGGCGATCTGCCCGCTAGGAGAGGTCCCCAGGAAACGAACCCGGGGCCTCCCATGTGGTATGCCGGCGCCCTATCCACTGGGCTATCGAGCCGGCCCCTGTTAATGAAGTTTTATTGGAACACGGCCACATTCATTTGTTTACATATTATATGTGGCTGCTGTCATGCCAAAATAGCAGAGTCGAGTTAGTGAAGCAAAGTCTGCGTTGCCCACCAAACTCAAAATATTTATTAACTGTGTTAACTGTTTAAGAACTTTTCCATAATTGTACCCCCACCTCCAGTGCCTCTCTAACCCATTCCATCCTCAATGCTGTTGCTAAAATAGTTTTCCTCAAACACAGCTGAGACCTCTACCCCAAAGCCTTTCTGGCTCTCCATGTCCCAAGGAACTATGTTCAATCTAGCATTCAAGGGCCATCATGGTCTGGCTGACCAGTCTTTATCTTACCTCTTCCTGACACCATTCCCAAACCAGTCCTTCTCTAAGGCCAAGCTGGATACCTAGCCATTTCGTCAGTACTCTTTCCCTTCACCTCCATTTTTCAAATATACTTTCTTTCCCACCCTCACTGGTTTTCTCACAGGAAACCAAGAGTTTAGTAGACTTGGAAACATCTAATGCCATTTTCTTCAGGGCTTCGGCAAATGCCAGTCATAAGTTTGTCAGAACCCTTGAGAGCCAGGCTTCTGCCTTCCAACAAGTTGGATCCAAGAAGACCTTTTCTGGCCAATCTGAAGACCTTCTAGGTCAGAGACCTCAGGAAATTTTCTTACCAAAATTCTTTTCCTTTGTCACACCCTGAATTCCTTCCTGCTAAAATGTAAGCCCATGTCCCTTTCTCTTTGTGGAAATGTGAAGTAACTGGCATTGCTCCTTAAGATAGTTCTCAATCTTTTCTAACTGAAACAAACCCAACTCCATTCGCCTGGTCTTGTAGCTCCCATTTTCTATCTTCTTCATTTTTATTATGCTTTTCTGACCCTCTCTCAGTTTTTTTATTTTTTTCCTCTGAAAGTTAGGGGGAAAAAAAAAAGGCTGGATACTCCGGAATGTGCTTTTTATGTTTCTAGGCAATAAAATGTTACGTTACACACATCCTTTCCACTTCTTTCCAAACCAGGCATCCGGAGAGGGTCTGAGAACTCCTCCAGTTCTGAAGGCAATGTGCTCCGGAGAGGGAACTACAGGAGAGCCAAGGTGAGCAGCTTGGGCTGGTCCTGGCCTCTGAGCCCTGCCAGCGTCCTCTGAGCCCCTTTTCTAGAAGTTCAACACAGTCTACCCGGAACTTCCTGGTAAAGCCCAGCCGGTTCTTCTGGCCTTTGCTTACAAGTTCCTGGTTCTCAATGGTGGTTCCCTCCTCCCCAGCCACGCCAGCCCCAAGTGCCCCACTTCCGGAGGCCGTCTGTCTACCTTCTTGTCCATCACCAGTTTTAAATAAAATCACCATGCAGGAGCTCACCTCTATTTTCCAGAAAAGAAATAAGAACGGTCTCTTGTGCCTTAAAAAGCAAGACATTATCCTGCTCCTTCTTGTTTTTTAAAAATCAACACACTGCATTTTCCTTTTTCCTCAGAGTGAAATGAATGAGAACCAGCAGGTCAGAAGTGGCTCCACAGGGGATGAAGAAGAAAGCCTGGCTATTTTACGAAGGTGGGTGGGAGTCGTTTTTCAGTAAGATCAAGATTTTACAAATAAGACCCACCCAGATCAAAACCACCGGACAAGGAGAGTTTCTGGGTATAAATAAGCTAAAGGTGGTAGGATAGATCAGCTTCCACTCCAGTTCTGCAAAGTAGGAACAAAACTGGCATCATGAAATGTACACGGTGGAAGGTTCCCACACATTTTATGGAATGCACAGAAATGGGTTATACATATCCGTCTGGCATATCCATGTCTGAAATGAAGAGAAATTTAATTTTTTTCTTAGAAAAGCTAGGTTTTGCCCTAGTGCTTCTCAGGCTGGGGACGTCAGTGATTTCAGGTGGCCCATAGTCTTCCTTCGCCACAGCACCAGGGTGGAAAGACCGTGGTGTAAGACGGCCCTCGGGGACTCTGGGCTTGTTCCTCCCAGACCAGGTCAGCATGTGCAGAGCCAGCCTCGTAACCTTTCCTCCCTGATCAGGACTTCTTCCTGTTTCCTTCCTGCTTCCTTAGTAGACTGCTTCTCCCCCACCCCAGCCCCAGAGGTGGATCGTTGGAGCCTTTTGTGGCTCCTCCCCAGGCCTCACATGCTGTGCATGAGTTCTCTGTCATGCTCTTACCCATCCTTCTCTTCTCACTTGCCTACCAAACACCACCTGGTTGAGCCTCTTCGTATCACACACCTACACATTCCCACAGCACCCTATCATCCTCACCTGTCTTTGGTGTCACCCTCCAGCCAGTCCTTTACACTCCACCACTCCCAAAGAACTGCTATGATTGCATCTTTCTGCACAGAAACACTTGATAGTTCGCCACCACCACTTTAAAAAATAAAATCTAAACTGAAACTTGACAATGAATGCCCTTTCCAATACATTTCCTAGTATTAACTTTTACTTTTCCCCCATAGAACCCAATATTCCAGCTAAGCTAGCATTACGCACCATTTCACAAACTCAGCCTGCATTTTGCTGCCTTAATGCTTTTATGTACTCTGACATCTATTTTTAGAATGCACTTTTCCCTTCTCTCCCTATCAAATTCCTACCTGTCCTTCAATATCCAGCTAAACTTCTCCATTTCCAATGAAGTCTTCCCTGATATAACTTCCTTGCCTCTTCCTTGTTCATAACATACTTTGTGCTCCCAGAGATGTTGCATTTACCTTGCCTTTTCTCTGAAGTATTTTGGGCAATAGATGAGAGAAACTATGTGACAGTACTCAAAGTGTGGTTATTTGTACCACCTGCATGCAATTTCAATACACAGAAAACTAAGCTGCCAGGAAACATGTATTTTACTCCTTATAAACACCTAGAAGTCATACATTTGGTTTTATTCATCTTTCTATTCCCTGTAGCACCTAGCGCATACATGTTCAATAAATATCACTGGGTGAATGTTCAATTCTGGATTAAAGTGAAGGGAATGATTATTTGGAGCTGGAGAAAAGAATGTCTCCAGACACTAATAAAACTCTCCATTTGCCACCATCATTAACAGGAAGCACCATTCAACATTCTAGAGCAGGGCTGTCCAATAGAACTTTCTGCAAGGATGGAAATACTCTATCTGTTCGGTGTCCAATACAGAGCCACAGCCACATGTGGCTATTGAGTACTTGAAATGTAGCTAGTGCAACTTGGGAACTGAATTTTTTATTTTATTAATTTTAATTAGGGAAGTGGCTGTGGCTCAATTGGTTGGGCTCCCGTTTGCCATATGGGAGGCCCCGGGTTTGATTCCTGGGGCCTCCTAGTGAAGGCAAGCTGGCCCATGCAGCATGGTGAGCTGGCGCAGCAAGATTATGCAATAAAGGGAGACAAGCAGACACAGAAAAATGCACAGCAAATGGACACAGCGAGCACAAGCAGTGTGGGGGGGAGATAAATAAATAAATCTTTAAAAAATTTTTTTAATTAATTTAAATTTAAAAAGCCATATGTGACAAGTGACTACTGTAACTGGCCTGTATAGTTCCAGAACATCCGTCTCCACCCAGCCTTCCAACTCCCTTGGGATTCCTGGGTGCTCAAATTCAAGAACAAGTTGTATATACTGAAGAACAATTCTCTTTTACCTTTAAGAAAGAAAGACCTTGTTGATCGAGGGCCAGGAAGTGTAAGCACAAAGTAGAAAATAGAAAAGAAACCACAATGCCCATTAAATGCATTGGAGGTGACAGTTCCCAAAGCTCAGATCCCAGCAGCATCAGACATGGAGCAGAATCTTGCACAGCCAGCTCTCCCTGCACATAACTCTTTGGACTATATCAATTTTTAATATTTCCACTGAATATGCCCACCGATGTGAGCTTGGAACCAAGTCCCTCCCTTTGATCATTATAATGAAGAGTGAATAAAAGTTATTCTAAATCCTTTAACTCAGGCTTTTTTTTTCTTTAATCATATCCCCCTGATGAGCTCTGGCACTATCTGGAATTAGAAAGAACTGAGCTTAGGGGCAAAACCTGAGTCTTCTGACAGAAGCTAATGAAACTGAAGGCAGAATGTGGCTGCTGAAAACCCTTCCAGACAGGAAGCAAGTGCAAAGGCCCTGAGATCAGAGGAATGACCAGCTCTTCTTTTACACCCATCCAATTTGTTATTGTGAGAGGTCCCTTTAGTCCCCTGCCACCTTATTCAAATTTAGGTACACAGCACACATTGAACTACATGTCTGAGGGTCTCATTAAGTACTGCTAATTGTTTTAGAATTGACCATGCTCAATGATCTCAACCCAGGAACGACCCATTGGCTACAGTTTCTGGATCTTAAAATAGGTAACTTTGTCATAGGCAGTTAAAAGGTGATCCTTTTCCATAAAACAAGGTCTGAACAGTTGATTTTTAAACCCATTCCTCTTCTGGGATTTTAGAGCATTATGGGTGCATAGTAGTTCAACAAATCATTCTTGCACACCTACTATGTGCATGAGAATGGCAGTGGGCACTGGAGCAGCTAAAATAGCACAAAAGCCACAACCCCGACCTCAAGGAGGTAAAACAAGAAAAGTGCAGATGGCCCCTGCACAAGGATGCTCTGTGGAAGTACAGAGGGGATTCAGAGGAGGGAAGGGCTCCTCCTGGTGGCACACCGCAGGGAGGGCTATAAAGGCAGCAGGATTAGAATCTTGAGGGATTTGGGTATATGACTTTTTGTACAGAGGGAAGCTTGAAACCTGCATGAGGAGTCGGGGCTAATTTTGAGCAGGTGAACATGGTGGACCACAAAGCCAGGAGGTGGGGTGGGGAAACCGTTCCTGGGAGGCCTTGAAGGTCTGGCTCAATGAGGCCAGACGATTCCTGGTTTGTTGTGGGAGGACAGGGGAAGATTCACCTGGCCACACTCTGCAGGAGGAATGAAGGCGAATCACTCGGGTCAGTCCGGGACCTGCCCTAAGCTTTGCCTACGAGCCCCGGGAGCCCCGGGAAAGTCATTCACTTCTAGGTGCCTTGGCTTCGTGGTCCTTAATCAAGGGTTTGGCCTAAATTCTGTGTCATGCCTTCCAGCACTGACATTTCCTTTCTTCCCCGTGCCCACCCCTGCTGTTCACAGGCACGTGATGAACGAGCTCCTTGAAACGGAGCGGGTGTACGTGGAGGAGCTGCTGTGCGTCCTTGAGGTGAGCGCACGCTTGAGGAAACGCCGGGCGTGCCCCCGACGCCCTCACCGTCACCCAAGCAGGGCTCGTCTGCCCTGCGTAGCTCACTGTTTAAATTGCCGCCCCACCAAATCAAATTGTTTTTAAATTGAAACTGACCAACTTAAATTTTTTTAAGTTTTCTAATTGCTTATGTCCACCAAAAAGCCCATGAAAAAATGTTCATAGCCGCTTCATTCATAATAACCAAAGAGCCAAAAACTGGAATAACTCAAATATTCATCAAGAGGACAAGGGACAAAATAGTTCAAAGTGTATTTGTACAGGGGACCACTTTTTATACAGCACTGAGAAAGAGCTGCTGCTACAGGCAACGAAAGGATGAAAATCACAAGCATAATGAGTGATGGAAATCAGACAAAAAAGAGTGTATACTGTTCAACTCCATTTACATGAAGTTCACTAACAAGAGAAGCTAATCCAGGTTGAAGCGGTCAGAGTGGGCTGGGAGGGGACCCAAGGGAGGCCCCTGGGTGCTGGAAATGCTCTTATGTCATCATGCGGGTGATAGGTCCATGGGCAAATAACATAAAAATTCACCAAAGTGTGTACCTAAGGTTTGGTACAACTTTAAATAAAAGTTGTACTTGGGGGAGCAGATGTAGCTCAGTAGTTGAGCACCTGCTTCCATGTACGAGGTCCTGGGTTCAATCCCCGGTACCTCCTTAAAAAAAAAAATTACACTCAATTAAAAAGCTTAGAAAGGGAGGGGAGCTCTTCCCCCACCCAGAAAAAAAGCAGTGCTCTTTGGAATCCATCCATGTTGTGTGGATGTTTGTTCAGATAATCATCTTAGGAATGATGCGTGAATAAATACTAGGTGGACCACTTTCTGCAGGCTGAGAGAACGTCACCTCACCCTGCTAGCCAGGCTTTCCAATGGCAGCCGCGGCCCAGGACGTATTCCTGACTTCTTTCCTCCCTTGCAGGGCTATGCTGCCGAGATGGATAATCCTCTAATGACTCATCTCATCTCCACAAGTCTTCAAAATAAGAAGGACGTTTTATTTGGAAATATGGAAGAAATTTACCACTTTCATAACAGGTCAGGGCCCCTCCTCTTCTCACACACGCCTGCTCCTTGATCGCTCTTGCTTTTAAGAGGCTGAAACCAGAGTGGATGCTCTGGGCTAGGATTAGCCCGTGCATATTCCTTGTCTTTCTCTCTTAAGGGAAGATAAACTCACAAACAGCCAATAGATGCAAGAAAAGGGTTTTAGGTGAGACATTTCCAGAGTATATTCTCCCAGTGCTGAGTGGCACCAGTGCCTGCTGACGAAGGCTGAATTATAAATGCCCCACACGGCCAGCCTCTCTCCTCCCGGTGGAGAGGGGCCTGTGCCAACCCCTAAGTGCACCGCTGCCTTGGCAGTGCGACGAAGGAGACCAGCCCTGCCCCACCTGGTCTTCCTGATTTCCTGCAGAAATCAGTACTCTCCTAAAATATATGCATTTGGCATGTGGGGGAGGCACTGGATGCCTTAGACCCCTCAGCAAGCCCCATTTTGTCCCCCCAAATCCTTGCTTGGCAAGGACATAAGAAGTTCCTTTCTTACTCATTCTCTCCCTCTTGCTCTCAACAGGGTTGCTATTTGTCCTCTGATGGCAATTTCTGGCCTCTTCTTGGCTTTTGGAAATTATGGATAGCATTTCTTGGATTGTTTGCCCTTTGCTCTTCTTAGCTATTTTATTGCTTTCTTTAATACAATTTATGGGAGCACATGGGAAAGAAGATGAATAGGTGGAAATGCAGAGTGCAAAAGGAGTACAAATTATTTTGTGTCCTAAAAAATCAAAGCCAACTGTGAATGAACCTACTGCATCCCCCAGCGATGCTGTCCAGGAGATGGCGTGCCCCGCCTCGGGACCAGGGAGCCCAGCAGACCGTGGGAACTGGGGCTCCCACCCTCCTCTGGTCTTGTGAAGGAAACTTCAAGGGCCCTGGGGACTTCTGTTTCATCACATGTTTTCTGCTCCTTCGTTAGTGTCTTTCACCCCACCCATTTATCTAGGCAGTAGCACATCGTCAGTTGAACGCAACCCCTGGGATCCTTCTCCTTCCACAGAGGTTGCTGGGAGCCTTGGGAGCTAAAACAAGCAGGTAGCCGGGTCCATTAGCATCCTCCTGGCTCCAGCCCTGGTTTCTCGACTAAGTTCCCAGGCTCGGAGGCCCCTTGTGGTTTTAAGGTGTAGCCCGAATGTGAGTGAGTATCCTCAGGGAGCTTGCTCACTGGATCAGTGAGCGCGAGTCAGAGATGAGAGGTGCAAATCCAGCACATGAGCTCACAGGCCATGCTGTGCAGGGCAGGGATCCCTGGTCAGGGCTAGACTCCTCTGTTATGTTTGGAGAAAACCCACACATCTCTGCTGCTCTGAAATAGAGCAGGGGGGGCTGGATCTAAAGAACCTCTAGGACTTCCACCTCGTCCATGACATCTTTATCTACTTTCTTATCAGTTTGTGCTGATAATAAAAGAGCTCTCTTCTACTTTGTGTGAATTCCACATGCCAAAAACAAAAGGAATCCAGGCTGGCACTTGGGTCTTGCTGAACTCAGGATTCCTGAGTGATAGATACAAGCGGAAGGGTTCTCAAATCAGATGATATGTTATTGCCACACAAAATCTCTTGAATCGTCCAGAGTAAAGAATAAGAGTCTTCCAGAAAATATTTATTAATTTGTTGTACATGCTATCTGATTCAGGTTGTTTTTCATCTGATCTAATACTTTTCTTTGTCTAGAATATTCCTGAGAGAACTAGAAAACTACATAGACTGCCCAGAACTGGTCGGAAGGTGTTTTCTAGAGAGGGTGTGTATTTTAAAAATGTATATATTGTCATGGTATACGTCTTAAAATTACTAAATAACAATGACTTTAAATTCTATTACAGTTCCCATTTTAACCAACTGAAATTACGAGGTGCAAATGTTTCTAATTTGACTGAGATGACATAATACTTTTTAGTAGGGCCAAAAGATTACAATTTTTTTAAAAGCCCAGTGACTAATTTGAAAAAGAGGAAAACTATGAAACAAAGATTTTGTATATGTTAAAATTACATAGTACTTAAGTTTAGATTGCAAATCTTAGATAAAGCTGAACTTCTTTATGTTTTTTTGTGTGTGTGTTTGTATTGCCCTGGTTAAGACTACATGACCTTGGACAAGTCACTTGACCTCTTGAGCCTTATTTTTTCTCATCTGTAAAATGGTAGACACCCCGCCTTCTCCATGGGGCTGTTCAGAAGATCAAATCAAATGTGAAGTTTGTGTAAAAGCTTTGGAAACAATAAAGGGGTGCTGGAATGT
>PVKH010016652.1:5560-15773 GCA_004027955.1 Chaetophractus vellerosus
GAAAAAAAAAAAAAAAAAAAGCAAGAGCAGAGAACTTAATATAGGGCACTGAAAAACACATAGAGGTAGAGAGGTAGGCAAAGATGGAAAAGAATTAAAGGGGAAGGAGGAGAATAAGAATAGTATAGTATCATGTCAGCCAAGGAAGGTGTTTTAAGATACAGTAAGTGACCAGGTAAGAGAGTAAAGTGAAAATGTCACTGATCCAATGAAGGTCCCTCATCATCTGTGGGCCTCTATTTTTCTGAATCTTTGACATTTTTAACTATCGAAAACTAAATATTCTCTCTCCCAGAAAAATGTATACATGTAACTCCATCTAAATTTTATCAACAATATCAGGAAATTTATAGACCCGTTAAGAGGTCCATAGATAACAGGGTCAAGAATCCATGCTCTAAAAATTCTTTGTAAAATATTGTTTTGTGACTTATTGTTTCAATTAATTTATTTCTTCCCAAAGTAGAGCAGTCAATATACAAAGAATTATTATTTCTTCATTATCTTCAAAAATGAAAGTGACAAAAGGTGTCACTGATACAAAACAATGAAGCCTCCAAAAATAATGTATGCTTCGTTTTGACTTATGGACATATAGGTAGTAATTTAGACACATAACTCAATCAGACAGCCCAGCTTAGAAGTCAGAAGCAAGGTGGAAAAAAAAAACAGTTCAGATAATTAATCCAAGGATAAGTAAGACTATGTTGAAATCTATTTTTAGAAAAGAATAAAAATTTATCCATAAGGACTGGGCTTTTGTTCTCTTTTTCTGCTGTCTCAAATAGTAATTATGCTCATGTCTCAGTGGTGAATTAGCATGTCAAACCAGAGATTGCTTCACCTGACACACAAACCTTATAAAACAAGACCAAATCTCATCCAGTTTTCATTAGTAACAACTATTTACCACTTGTTAATGCTTTAACAATTACAATGTGTTTCCAAAACATTATTTTGATTGAGCCTCACAAGAAATCTGTGAAGTGGATATAACTATTATTTTCATTTTCAGAGGAGGAAATGGGCTCAGAAGGAGTGAGAAGCTTTCTCAGGTGAAAGAAATGATGACTCAAACAGGTCTAACTATGAATCCCATGTCTTTGTGACCACACAGCTTCTTCAGAGGAAAGCACAGCAGCCACTGCCCTTTACCAGAAGAGCCTGGGGCAACCAGCAATCCCAGTATTAAATAAACCTTTTTGTCCTATATAGCCTCAAAAATATGTATGATATGATTTCTGGTGTCCTTCAGCATGAGTAGGTTTATCTGGAAACTTCGCTGAACCAAGGCGGATCAAACAAGGCTAAAGTCTACATAGATAAGGAACATAAACCACTCCACATTTACTGAGCATACTTTCAGTTCTTCTGTATTTGATTTATACAAATAATTTTACACTTTTTAAAAAATTTGTTGAAGAAGCATTCTTAAGATATTTCATATGAGTGTCCTGTCTGTCCAAGAGCGCAGGGACCTTGCAGGTCTGCATTCCCAGCCCAACCCTCAGCTCCTAGGGCAGTGTGAGCAGATGCTCACTAACCATCTGCTGAATGAATTCAAGGCCAAGGACCCAAGCCTTGTAAACTTGACATAACTTATTACCATAAATATGCTACAATGAGAATTCCAAAAATGCTACTGACTGCCTGGATGCAGAAATGAACTATATAAGAAGTACAGAGAATAAGTAGAACTAGTACCTTTTTTTCCCTCTTTCTTTCCCTCAGACCATTTCAATCTTGTTGGTGTTATCTTGACAGTCGGAGAGTCCGAAAATAACTATAACAAGAAAATTTTTACAGTGGCTTAAATATCCTAATGTCATTCCTAGAAACAGACTTTACTACCAGAAGAATTATTTACTTGTTCAAATTCAATGTGAAGAGTTTTACCAAGACTGATGTATTTATTAATCTTAACTTTATCATTAGTATTTACCATTAATAATTTTTATTGCTTATTAATTTATTACTCATTAATCATAACTTATTTTAATGCTGGCTTAATGAAGCAGCCATACCTGGGACACCTTGAAGGACAGGTAATGCAGTGCTGAGTACGCCTGGCTCAAATGTTACTATCCTTCTGGAGTCTCCCAGTTAAAATTAATTGCTCCCTCTAACTGTTTGTTTTGGGTGCTATTTTACTATATTTGTCATCTGGGTTTATGGCTGGTTATATCCTCCTTGAACTCAAGATGTGTTTGTTAAATGAATCAATGAGCCAGTGAAAACCCACAGAAGTAAAAGAGCCAGCACAAAGGAAAGAATTAATTGAGAAAAGGGACAGTTGAATAGCCTAAATACAGTAAAACAGATGACAGTATATCAATTTTTTACCTTTCTACAAATATACATATATAGATAGGAAGTCCAAAGAACAGTATCTTACTAAGTTCATATTTTCTTTGCTGGCTCTATTCAATTCACCAAGAGCCACAGATTCCGGAGTAGAGTATTTGTTTCTCTTTTCTGACATCATCTGATTCCCCAGGACCTTCCGCTGATTTAGGAAGAGAAAATATTTTACTTATAAACATCCACTATATATATATTATAGCTATATTATACTTCAAAAGTATAATTTCCTTAGATTAAAAAAAAAAAAAAAGCTCAGCTTTCTGATAAATTCTGTATAAATCCTCCCAGGCCACTTTATGCAAGGGAAGCCAAAGTATTTTGCCAAAAAAACCCTGAAATTATTGCTTTTCTTTAGATGATCAGTTTTCCCCTGCATTTAAAAGGAATGAAATAGTAGAAACAACTTTATGGTTGATTTATACTAACTAATACAGGCCAGTTACAGTATACCTCTGAAACCATAAAGAAATGCCATTTACTTACCAGTGTCCTTTTTTTCCCCCAAAGATGTGCTGCCTCTGACAGCTATTAAAAAGATTCCCAAATATACCACACTAATATAAGATGTTTTTAATAGGTGAAAATGTTTGAGGGGCAGGGGGTAGGGTATACTTAAATCCCCTATGTTTTCAATGCAACCTTCCTGTAATGTAAAACTTCTTTAAAAATAAAGTTTGAAAAAAATGGGGTGGGGGGTGGAGCAGGTAGAGCTCAGTGGTTGAGCACCTGCTTCACATGTACAAGGTTCAATACCCAGTACCTCCTAAAAAAAAAAACAACATCCTTTTCCCCCTCCCCATTAGGGGATATTTAGGCAGAGTCCACTCTAAGATTCTGCTTCCCTGTCACATCCTCATGCAGGACTGCAAAATTTCAAGTTCTACAAGAGTTCCTAATTTAGCCATAAGAGAGTACAGGCCTTCTTAAGAGGGTCATATGACCATTACTGACATTGAGACCAGAGTAAGAGCCTTTCATCTCTGAACAGCTTAGGAGCTGATGTAACTTACTGTAACAGCTGACAGTGACGATTCTACCATCTTTGGAGAAATACTCCCTTTATTACCCTTAGAGAATAAATCTGAATTCCAGAAAAAAAAAAACATATCAAAACTAGGACGTTGGGAGCAGATGTGGCTCAAGAGGTTGTGCGCCCACCTCCCACAAAGGAGGTCCCAGGTTTAGTTCACAGTGCATCCTGAAAAAACAAAAACAAACAACAAGCAAAAAACAAAAAACCAACTCAAGGAAGCCAATGTGGCTCAGTAGTTGAGCACCAGCTTCCCACTTCCCACATGAGGTCCCGGGTTCAATCCCCACCTCCAGTACCTCAAAACAACAACAACAAAAAAAAACCTAAGAACATTAAAAGTCTACAATCTCAATAGACTTGCAACACCCATTCTCCAGTTCATTGGACTCACCCAGGACAACTAACAAGGAGATGATGACTCACAATGACCATATCAAGGAACAATGAGAGTCTGCAACTGCAAGCAAGAAAGTCCCATCCATCTGCCCCATGGGATCTAAGTTCCCTCTAAATTAGAGGTGGAGTGGGCATCACCATCACAGAATCCTCAGGATTGGGGAATGGACAATGGACTAGAGTAGACTTACAGTTGTTCTACTGTAGACTTGTGATCCTAGCAAAGGAAGAACTTTTATCATGGATGTGGATGCAGTAGCCACTGCACGTTCTGAGGGGATGGAGAGGGAAAAATAGGGATAATTTGGGGGCATTTTTGGGACATGGGAATTATCCTGAATGACATTGCAATGACAGATACAGGCTAATGTATATCTTGTAATAACATAAAAATGTGCGGGAGAGAATATAAACTACAAGGTCAACTATAATCATCACTTAGTGGCAATGCTCCAAGATGTGTTCATCAATTGTGGCAAATGTACCACACTATGTATGTTGATGTGGGAAAATGTGGGAGGGCTAGGGAGCGGGGTATATGGGAATCCCCTATATTTTTTGTGTGACATTTGTGTAATCTAAGTTTCTTTTTAAAAAAAAAGTATATATTTCTTAAAAGTCTACAATATAAATATCAGAAGCCATATTCAGAATATGCCAAGTAACAAATTATTCACATAAGAGAAGTTCTGGAGGAAAAAAATCTAGCCAAAAATGGGATCAAAGAAGGACAGAAATCAGATAGCTAAAGCAAAGAAGTGTTGGGAAAATAAGACCAGAACCACCCTCCTTTCAAAAGTCAAATATCACCTCAGAGGAAGCTGAATCGGGGATGCCAAGAGTCACAAGACTGGTTGTACATCATCTACTCAACTTCTGAAAAGGCAATTTATCACTCCATTGCAGAATTACTGAGCAAAAACCTACATCTATTACTAGTTCAAAAAATCTCTTAATTTATAATGAAAACACTTTAACCCTTTGTTTAATAAAATTTGCTAACATCTGTGTTTAATATTATTGTTCTGAAATGTTTTATCCTGATAAAATTACAATCTCTTTTATAAATTCTAAAGTTCTAAGTTCTCTCTTACTAAAGAAGTGGGCAGCTATTAGCAATATCGCTAGAGCTAACTACCCGAGAAGATCTCACTAAGAACAGAAAACTACACCATCTAACTTCAGGTAAAGAAACATTATTTAATTGAATTTATTAAGTTATTGACTATAACTTTTCTTCTATCATCTCTGTAACAGGGAAGTCAGAGGGAATGACAGACTTTTCCAATTAAGAAAGAACAAAGAGGGTAAAGCAAGGATGCTCATTTTACTAGCCACATCTAAGCAAGTGAGTATACTTCTAGGGTTCTAGCACAGGAAATTTTTTATGTCAAGCAAGCCTAATGTCCCAAAGGCTATTGGCCCCAACAGATAACGATTCAAGAGTTAATTCTAAACCTCCACAAATTATAACTAGGACCAAAATTAGGGTTACAACTGCTAACAGCTACAGTATAAAGAAAATAAATAATAAGGTATTTATGTCTTAGGGGAAAAAAAATAAATTTTAAACAAAGGGCTCCTTAATGTTGCTGAATTTTTAGATTTTAATAAAGTTAAAAACAATTTTAAAAAATGAAAACAGTAGAACATGGAATCATGCTAAAGTCTGTCCAAGTTAACCAGAACCTTGTCTTGAGTTTATGCCTAGAAATCTGAACCCTGTAACCAAGGTACACACTGCCACCTACTGTCAATATTCCTTAACTATAAGTTCAGCTCGTCCATGAGTCATAAACAGAATCTGCAAAGAGTGATAGCAGCAAGAATAGAAAAATATATATTTTATTTTTTATTTTTATTTTTATTTTTTTAGGAGATACTGGGGATTGAACCCAGGGGCTCGTATATGGTAAGCAGGAGCTCAACCACTGAGCTACATACACGACCCTGTATTTGTTTTAAAAACAAGATTTTTAATGATTTGATACAAGGGAACAGAATACAATAATTGATTAAAATATTAAGCTTACAAAAATCTGAAGCATCTGTGAGCACCCAGAGCTAATGTCTCCCCCTACTATGGCACATTACAGAAAGCTTAAAGGCTTGTGCTGAGACCCAGGGATTGAGTCACTGAGGAGATTTTCTACCCTTGTAGGGCACTTGGTGTCTACGGGGTTTCTCTCTTCCAAATCCAAACTAATCTCCCAGTTGAAACAAGGGGTACAGCCCTGGATGGAGGTACAAGAAGTTCCATGTGGTACCTGTGCAGTCCAGGAGAACTGGTTTGAAACAACAATGTCAGCCCTAAAGCAAAATACTTCTGAAGCCATCTGTTCTGGAGGAACAATCAAAAAGTGTCATGACAGAAAGAGACCTAGACTGAAAAGGAAGAAGCTCCACAGATAAGAAGCACTATCAATGTAAGGAATATGAGAACGTCTTCAAATATAATTCCTCCTCTATTAATGACCAGAGAAATCATACTGGTCAGAAGCCCCATTAAATGTAAAGAATGTAGGATAGCCTTTATGAGCAGTTCATCCCTTTTATTTATTTATTTATTTTTTTGGTTACATATCCCCCCCCGGCTTCTGCTTGCTCTTGCTGTGTGTCCATTCTTCTGTGTTTTTCTATGTCTGCTTCTTGTCTCCCCCCGTCTTTGTGGCGAAGCGCTGAGCCGGCCCTCCGCGGAGGCGGCTTGCTCCATTCGTGGGTGGCTCCATTCCGTTTTCACGGGCGGCTCCGCTACGTGTTTTGCGGGCTGCCCGGCTTCTGGGCTTCGCAGGCGGCAGCTCCGTGATTCACGGGTGACTTTGCCATGCCCGTGGGGGCTCCGCCCTGCCCGTGGCACCTTTTTTTGTGCCTTGCCCACGGCGGCTTTGGCCCGCCCACGGCAACTTGCCTTTCTCAAGGCCGTCTGCCCACTCGGAGAGGTCCCCGGGAACCGAACCCGGGGCCTTCCAAGTGGTATACCGGCGCTCTTATCCACTGAGCTATCTAGCCGGCCCCCATCCCTTTTAAATCATCAAAAAATTCATATTGGCAAACAGTATTATAGATGTATTGAATGTGGGAAGTTCCTCAGGAAGCACTCAACATTCATTAATCATCAGAGAATTCATTCTACAGAGAAACCCCATAAATGCAATGATTGTGGAAAAACTTTCAGAAAGAATTCAATCCTTTGAAGTCATCAGAGAATTCATACTGGTCAGAAACTCTACAAATGGAATGACTGTGGGAAAGCCTTTGCTCAGAATATAGCCCTTACTCCTCATGAGACAATACATAGTGGAGAGAAGCCCTTTAAATGTAATAAATGTGGGAAAGCGGGGCCGGCTGTAGCCCAGTTGGTGGGGCGCCGGTTTACCACATAGGAGGCCCCGGGTTTGGTTCCTGGGGCCTCCTTGGGCGGGCAGACCACCCTGAGGGGGCGGGCCACCGTGAGCAGAGCAAGCCCTCACGAGCAGGGCGGGCCACCACAAGCAGGCAGGCTGCCTCACGGTGAAGCTGACTTGGTGGGCCCCCACAGCAAGGGGGAAGCAAGCGGACACAGAGGAGCGCAGAGGTGAACACAGCAAGAACAAGCAAAAAAAAGGGGGGGGTGGGATATGTAATAAATAAAGGATAAATCTTTAAAAAAAAAAAATTATGTGGGAAAGCTTTCAGGGATACCTCAACTGTGTTGGAACACCAGAAAATCCATACTGGAAAGAAACCATATTGGCAAAATGAATGTGGAAAAGCCTTTAGAAAGAGCTCAACATTTATTAGTCATCAAAAAGTTCATACAGGGGGCCGGCTCGATAGCCCAGTGGATAGGGTGCTGGCATACCACATGGGAGGCCCTGGGTTCGATTCCCGGGGACCTCTCCTAGAGGGCAGACCGCCTTGAGAATGGCAAGCCGCCATGGGCAGGCCGGAGCCGCCGTGGGCAGGGCAAGAAGCTGCCACGGACAAGGCAAGAGCCGCCACGGGCAGGGCAGGTCGCCCGCGGATGGAGCGCAGCCAGCCACCGGCGAACTGAAGCAAGCGCCGGCCGTGAACGGACGCAGAGACCGCCCACAAGCGGGGAAAGCCGCGCCTGCGCAGTGACCAGTCTCGGCGCGTCGCCGCAGCGGGGGGAAGGGGAGATATGTAATAAAATAAATAAATCTTTAAAAAAAAAAAAAAAAAGTTCATACAGTAAAGAAACTCTATCACTGTAAGAAATGCGGAAAGTCTTTAAGGTATGACTCATCCCTTGCTGGACATCAGAAAAGTTACCGTGGAAGTAGATCCTGTCAGTGTAATGACTGTGGGAAAGCATTCACAACAAACTCAATCCTTATTGGACATCAGAGAATTCACACTACAGAAAAACCTTATGAATGTAATGAATGTGGGAAAGCTTTTTCCCAATGTTCAGCTTTTAAACAACATAAAATTCATAACAAAGACAGACCCATCAAATGTAGTTAGTGTCGTAAATTATTCAAAAGTAGTTTATTCCTTCTGATTATTAAAGAAGAGACATTTTTTTTTAAAAAGACTCATTTAACAAAAATATTCCATATACCTCTATCCTTAGAGTTTCCTATTTGTGAGGATGTTCATTGTACTAATGTATCGGTAGAACCTAAATATCTATCAATATGGAAATAGTTGCTACATAGCAATTGAAAAGAATGAGGCAGAACTCCATATAGGATCATAGAAAGATCCCCATGATACCATGTTAAGTTAAAAAAAAGCAAGTTGCAGAAAATCTTATATATCATGGTCTCATTTATTCATATTTTTAAATGATGCTATTTTTATGTATGTACATGTGTTTATATTATGCATTTAAAAAGATCTGGAAAAATAAAGCCCAAACTTTAATAAAAAAAAATTTTTCAGATATCTAAAACTTACTAGCCTATTAGAAAATATATTTTTCTAACAATTTCCCTAGTCAATCTCTTAACTTCCTTACTTCTCCATAAGTTGAGCAAACTGCCCAATGAAGTGTGTAACACAAAACAAGTCAGGTAGAAAAAGAGACTCTTTACATTACTCAATGAGGATTATGTCCTTAGCCCAAGGAGAGAAGAAAACACCATTATTCCTTTTACACCTCACTTCTCTAAGGAGAGTCCCTTCTCTGATCTGAAACACAGAAAAATGCTTTAAAAGATAAAAACTTTTCCAAATTCTATCCCTATCCCCTTACAAATAAACTCTTTATAGCATCCCAAAGAATAGAAGAAAGCTCTTCACACATAAAAAAAAGTCAGACTGTTAAATTCCCTACAATCAATGCTAAAACAACAACACAGTGTACCCACCTTAATAAGCCCACTGAAGGAACGTGAACGGGTCCTCTTCTGTACCCGGGGCATAGAAGGTTCTCGCCCTGGTGTTTGGGTCATCACAGATTGCTTATTAAACTAAAAGAAAACACAGAAAATATTTTGTTAATATCCTCTTAAGTAAGAGATAGCATTCTATGACAACCAATAGCTAAGTGTAAACACCCAGAAAACTCCAGGAATAAGTGACAGTGTAGATAGATAGATAGATAGATAGATAGATAGATAGATAGATAGATAGATAGATAGATAGATAGATAGATAGATAGATCAGAAGGGCTACAAGTAAATCACAAAGGCAGAAATGATGCTCCAAAAAGTCAAAAATTATGTAATTTTCCCAAGATCTCCAACTGCCTATCAATGGTTTTTGCATAAGCCAACTTGTACATACAAAGAGTCACTAGCACAACCTAAGATAGTCCTTAAGTTAATAAAAATTACATAAAGAATAATAAAGTTATTAAAGCTCTTTAAATGGATATCTATCATGTTTGTCTCCCAG
This sequence comes from Chaetophractus vellerosus, assembly GCA_004027955.1. Taxonomy (NCBI): domain Eukaryota; kingdom Metazoa; phylum Chordata; class Mammalia; order Cingulata; family Chlamyphoridae; genus Chaetophractus; species Chaetophractus vellerosus. Next base: position 15,198 of record PVKH010016652.1, read on the forward strand.
CATTAGACTCAGAGGAAATACATCAGAACATAAAAGACTGCAGACTTGTCGATTCTATCAACAACAGCTCTCTGTTTGGAAATATCTAAGGTGGAAAAAGGGAAGACCCAAGGTGTTGTATAGTCTCATTAAAAGCTTTGATTGGGGGCCGGCTCGATAGCCCAGTGGATAGGGCACCGGCATACCACATGAGAGGCCCTGGGTTCGGTTCCCGGGGACCTCTCCTAGCGGGCAGACCGCCTTGAGAATGGCAAGCCGCCATGGGCGGGCCAGAGCCGCCGTGGGCAGGGCAAAAAGCTGCCACGGACAGGGCAAAAGCCGCCACGGGCAGGGCAGGTCGCCCACGGATGGAGCACAGCCAGCCACCCGCGAACTGAAAGCCGGCCGTGAATAGAAGCAGAAGCCGCCCACAAGCGGGGAAAGCCGCGCCTGTGCAGTGACCAAGTCTCGGCGTGTCGCCGCAATGGGGGGGAAGGGGAGATATGTAATAAAATAAATAAATCTTTTAAAAAAAAAAAAATAAAATAAAATAAAATAAAAGCTTTGATTAGCTATACACCTCCCCATTTTAAAAAT
>PVKH010016653.1:0-15670 GCA_004027955.1 Chaetophractus vellerosus
AAAAATCCCCAGCCACCCCACCTTAGACCCTTGTGTCCCTGGCCCAGATGCTTGGCCTCTTTACAATCTGGCAGAACATTGAATAACTAGCTTCCTCCATCCAATATTGATAATCAGATGGGTCAGTTCTGAGTCTCAAGGGACTCATAAATTTGTAACGTGACCCCACCTGCTGCTTGTTCTTAACATTTCTTTGTACGTGTCCCAGTGAATGCCAGACTGCAGGCAGCCCCTCGACCGGATGCCCTTGGGCAATGAACAGCTTGTGTAATTAATTATACCAGGCCCTGAAAGGGACTCATCTTAAATGAAATTTACGAGCAAAACACCAGGCCTGACCTTTCACCTGAACAGAAATGAAAGGCGAGGGTGGAGGAGAGGCAGGAGGCTCCAAGGGCTGCTGCTGCGACTCAGCTTCAGATGACTCCTGTGCGAGGCTGGGACCATCCTGGTCCTGTGGCAGACCGCGCTGCGCGCCGGCTCCCAGCAGTCCACAGAGGACCAGCCCCAGCGACACAGGCACCCCACATTCGCAGCTGCAAGTCAGAAGTGACAATTGAACAGAATCACTGCAGCTACTGATCTTAACCTCCCTGGAATGGACAGGATCCAGCTCAACATTTGTGCAGTTGGGCAAGTTTGCTCTGAGACGCTTCTGTCCTCTCTTTTTCTCTCACCCTCTGAGCCCACTTAGCTTTTTTACATCTCCAGTGCACCTGCCTCCCTGCTTTCTGTGCTCCCTCCCTGCCTTCTACCCCATCCCTCTTCCTTCCCATCCTTCCAGTTAGCTTGAATCCAGACAGATCTGGATTCCATTTCCAATGAACTGTGTGAGCTTGGGCCAGTTATTAAACCCCTTTGAGCCTCAGCCTCCTCATCTATAAAATGGGGAGGGGGGCCGGCCGCATAGCCCAGTGGATAGGGCGCTGGTATACCACATGGGAGGCCCCGTGTTCAGTTCCCGGGGACCTCTCCTAGCGGGCAGACCGCCTTGAGAAGGGCAAGCCACCATGGGCGGGCCAGAGCCGCCGTGGGCAGGGCAAAAAGCTGCCATGGACAGGGCAAAGCCACCACGGGCAGGGCAGGTCGCCTGCGAACGGAGCGCAGCCAGGCGAACGGAGTGCAGCCATTTATGTAATAAATTAAAAAAAAAAAATGGGGAGGATGATACTTAGCTGATATAATGACACTTGGCTGATAATGTCATCATACGAACAAAAAATAGACACAGAATACCAGGCATGTAGTAGGCATTCAATAAATACAGGGTCTTCCATTTTCCTCTCTGGAAAAGCTCTGCTCTCATTTATTTATATAAATTTATATAAATTATTTATTTAGTATAAATTTGAATCTGATCTTCCTTTTCCCGTGTGTCTGGGTATTAACACGTTTTGTTATTTTTAAAAGAATTTTTTTTTTTTACAGAAAAGCAATGCATGTTAATTTGCTGAAAACCCAGAGGAGCAAAAAAGAAAAGATGAAAACACCACAACCCTCCCATCTGTACATTTACAAGAACAACCACTTGTTGAATAATATAAGGCAGGCAGTGTGCTCAGCCCATCTGCATTTTCCTATTTGATCCTCACAACCCCATAAAATAGGTACTTTTAGATCACCATCTACTCTCTGACGACGCCTCAGAGAGTTAGGTGTCCTGCCCAAGTCCACCCAGCCAAGAAGGATTTGCACCCAAACCCCCCAACTCGGACTGCCAAACTTTACTTCCTGTTAAGGAAGTTGCAGGAGGTAGTGAGGGTATTTGGAAGGCGCAGTCTCCCTCTCCGGAGCTCCTTGCCCGGCAGGCTGTCCCTGGCCACACCCACCTGCCCGGAGGCTGAGGCTCCTGCATTTACATCATCTTTGCCTGTAGCCCTGTGGGGGTGACTGCAGAGCGGCCTTGCCCCATCACCACCTTGCGGTGTGACCTTGAGCAAGTTCACTCACTCGAATGGAAATAATAACCCCCAGCTTTTCCTGGGGTCTCAGGATCCAAGGAGGTAACATATACAAGCACGTTAGATAGTTATATAAAGTAGAGTGTTGTTGAGATAACCAATGACAAGAATACTCTGTATGTAAGTCTTTTACAGTGTTCAAAGGGCCTTTGATATGAGATTATGAGCACACACGAGGCAGACCAATAAGACCAAAGGTGCTCTGCAGGATTAAGCAAATGGATTGTGATCAGGAAACTGACTTGCCATGCTAACCCAGAGCAGGTAGGCTCAATGCGTGGGAGAGGCTGAGTTTGGGCTGGAGTCAGGAGGGGCTGGCTGAAGGCGGAATCCCCACCTCTTGTCTGATCCCTGGGACTCCTCTGGTCAGGTGGGTCTCTTCCTGCAAGAGGCGGAGTGCCAAGATCCTGGTCTGTCTGGTTTGCAGAGTTTCTGGAACCTGGGGAGTCACCCCCTTAGACCTTTCTAGGGCTGTTTACATTCCTCCAAACTGAGGCAGGTTAGTATAGTGAAAGGGGGACGGTGACTGGCCCAGCAGACAACATGGCCGGCAGACCACATGGCTGTGAGACCCTGTCCAGAAACCTCCTGAGAAGAAGGCTCCAGAAAGACACTGCGAGAACTTGGCCTTGAGAATCTCATTTGGAACGAGAAGGAAAGCCCCAGATATCCTCAAAAGGCCTCATCATTGGCCACCTGAGAAATGACAGGTGACACAACCATCAGAACAGCAAACAGACTTTAAAAAGCCCTGACCTGGGGCCCCAGCCACGCCACTCACCCTCAGTACTCCCGCGGTCCAAGCTTTGGGTCGTGTGCTTTTCTCGTTTTCTTGTTTCTTAATAAACTCTTTGCTCCCTTGTCTACCCTATGGCATGTCCTTAAATTATTTTATGCTATCTAAGCCAAGAACCTAGAAACCCAGAACGCAGAGCCATCCAGTAACAGAATCTCAGATGAAGAAGACTAAACTGAGTTTTAGTCCCAAGGCTTACTCCTGGGTGCTCAAAACTAGGAGGAGGAGCCCGAGAACTTCTGCAGCTGAGCATGGAGGGCCCAACCAGCCCTGAGCCCTCAACATCAACCACCCATTGGTCAGCCTCATTGCTTTCTTCATCTAATGCCCTGTGGTTTTAAACAGCCAGCAGCAGGAAGGAGAAGGGACTGTATTTTTTTCTGGGTTCTACCAGGCTCTTAAAACAATGCTATATCTGTTTCAGGTGGCCATACTCTGACATGACCTGCCCGTCCCTGCAGCTCCACATGCACGCACTCAGTAATTGATTGATCACCTAACGTTCTAAGAGACACCACTGAGAGCTCAGTGCTGTGTGGGGCCTACAGGGATAGCCAGAAGTTCACGAAGCACCCCTACCTTCAAGAAGTGGATTATCCAGACGGTGCTACCTTGGAGCACACCACGGGCACAACACAAAACAGCACAGGAAATGCCTTCCTCAAATCACCTTGAACAAAATAACACCTTGCTAACATTTACCTGTGTCTGGAAATGTTTACACAGGGATTGCGCTGGGCAGAGAGTTCTACCACATGCCTTTGCCTTTGCAGATTACATTGAACTTGCACATTTCCAAGTGCTGAGAAAGGGAAAGCAAGGAACTAATAAGGAGCCCCTACTGTGGGCCAGCACTGTGCTATGTGTTCTTTCATCCTTGCAACAACCTGGGTGGGAAGTATTATTCCCACTGTACAGCAGGGAAAATTGCAGCTCAAAGAGGAGCTGAAGTGTGGCTGGAGCTGAGAGCGCACGGTTGTGAGCGAGGAGGGGGAGTAGGTAAGGAGGCAAGGCAGGTTCTAGCCCATGAGAACCTAGGGTGAAAGCTAGAGGGGGCCTTTGAAGGACAGCAAGTAAAGACTCATCTGATCATATCCACCTGTCGGAAAGCTCTCTGCCAGCTGGGCAAAGGCTGGACGGGGGAGGGTTGAGAGGAGTGGATGGCAGAACCAGACTAGAAGAGAGTGGGGGCCCTGGAAGGGCAAAGCTGCTGTACTACCCCCCCACACACACACATATACACAGAATAAGCCTCTCTAGGGTCAAATCAAGCATTTTAATAACCCAGTTTCAAATTTTAAACCTAAATCAGTGGCCCCTATATTAATTTGAATAATCAAAATTTGGCTAAACTGAACCAGATTAGCGAGAGAGGGTTGTGCTCTGGGCAACAGCCCTGGCCGGTGGCTGCTAAGAGGATAAGCTTGAAAAGATTTGCTATCGCAGAAGAGGGAGTGCAGAGCAGAAGGCAGTGAGATGGAGTTAAGCAGACCTGAGTTTGAATTTCGCCTTGGTCATTTGCTAGCCATGAGACCGGTCATTTAAGCCCTTGATCTTCTTTATCTCATCTGTAAACAGGCATTATCATCCCTCTCTTACATCATAATTGATACAGTATTCAAAGTTTCCAGCACACCACTGGCACTCAATAAATGCTAGCTGGTAGTATCCCTTTCACTTGGTTGCTCCACAGGGATGACTCCTGCCAGCCCGGCTCTTCCTTGTGGAACAACACTGCCCTTCAGTGGCCAAACAGGGAGTGACAGGATTGCCGCGGGCCGGGGCCCTCCACGGTCCCACCCCACATCGCACAGGTTAGAAGAGGCTCCTTTGTCCTGCACAAGCAGAGCCAGCAACGACAGAAACCCAGCTGGCACGCACCTCTCACGAGAGCCCCACCCCTCGCTGGTCAGCAGGCGACAGGCTCCACTGCTCCCAGGCCCGGAAGACTTCAATTCCAGTGCATTCTGTTCCTTGAGCTATGAACAAGACACAACCTTGAGGAGTCTGGGAACGGTTTTCTAGAGATGGCCATGACCTCAAAACCCCCTACCCCAACCCTAAGCAGAGTGTGAATTAAAAGCAAAACACCAGGCCTCCCTCAGCAAAACCAGGAAGGAAGTCATTCGATGAGTACTACTGGGGCCCCATCCGGGGTGCAGACACCAGGGCCAGCAAAGACAAGGACCACCACCTGCAGGCCCTAGCAGGGAGACGAAGGACAGGCTCAGGGCGCTGACTCCTCCCAGGACGGGATGAGGAGTGCTCCTCTGGTGCTCCCATGGGCCTCGTGAGCACTCTGCTGGTCAGGTGCTGCCCCTGGGGCCTGAGCACAGAGCGTCCATGCTGAAAATGCCAGTTCATTCCCACTCCATGCTCCTGGGAACTAAAGATGGATGCCCTCTGTGAGGTGGGCAGAGGCAATGTGCTTTTGCTCTAGCTTACAGCTCCGTGGGGTCTGTATAATTTGTAATTTGGAGGTTTGTAAACAGAGGAACTTCTGTGACTCTTTATACTTTGAACAATATAAATAACAGGTACCTTAGTTTGTTTTTGTCAGACTCTGTACTAATTTAGCCCCAGTGTTCTAAAAAGCAAACAGAGGAGGGAGCAGATGTAGTTCAGTGGTTGAGCACCTGCTTCCCAAGTACGAGGCCCTGGGTTCAATCCCCAGTACCTCCTAAACATAAAAAATAAAATAAAATAAAGCAAACAGAGGGTTATGTCTTCCCTGTGCTGCCTGCTTCCCTAGACTAGTGGCCAGGTGGCTTAGTCAGGCCAGTAATGTCCCCCAAAAGAAGTGGAAACGGGTCTAGCCCAGCACTCTAAGCAAGAGTCCCCAGGGTCACCCTGCTTGGGCAGGTTACAGGTTCACCCTTGAAACTCATGACTGGGCTTAGGGGTACAGGATGTGCCGATTGGCTATGCCATCCAAGGGCCACCCCAGGAGCTGGAGTGGGGTCCCTTTCTCCAGAAGGATCCAGAGGGATGTGGGCTGTGTGAAGAAGGGGTGGACATGGAAGTTGGGAAGGCTACCAACGTCGTCCATTTAGAACCTGGATGAAAATTATGGGCACTCTCCTCCAAAAAATGCACACATGCAAATAACCCAAAATTATGCATAGACATTTGGAGGATTTGTAGGCTCCCAAAGTCCATCTATAGGTGCCAAGTCAAGAACTTCTCCTGCCCTGTGCTATTTAATTCAGCATCAGCTACAGGCTGAAGGAGGAACCACACCTTTATCTCCCATTCCTACAAGAAACTGCCCAGAGTCCCTTGTCTTGTCTAAACTCCCCCACCAGCTGGTAGTCTATATCCCCCTCTCCACCCGCTGCACTGGGCCCTTTAACCTCAGTTCCACACCCCTCACCCACCAGCCCAGCCCGGGGCTCCCGCTGGATTCCTGCAGGTGGTCTTTTGCCACCTAGAACACTCTCCCTCTAGGCTCCTCATCATCAAACCACTACGCTATGGCTCAGCCTAACCTGCAGCCCCCTCCTCCACAAAGCCCCCACCTTTCCCCCACTGTTCATTTGTGATGTCTCACTCTGGTTGTTCACTGTCTTGGAGAACAACAAATCTCCAACTTGTTCAAGAACAGAGAATGGGTTTCTTTGTTCTCTGATTCCGCCTCAGCTCCAAAGAGATTGTTACACAGTTATTGAAGGAGGGAACAGAAGCCGGCATTTGCACAACTCCATCCTCCTTCTCGGTTCATCCACGTTTTCTCACTTGGTTTCCCCTGTGACCTTCTTGTTTTTTGTTTTTTTTATTTTTTATTTTTTTGGTTACATATCCCCCCCCCCCACTTGCTCTTGCTGTGTGTCCATTCTTCTGTGTTTTTCTATGTCTGCTTCTTGTCTCCCCCTGTCTTTTTTTAAGGCGACGCTCCGAGTCAGCCCTCCACAGAGGCGGCTCACTCCATTCGTGGGTGGCTCCATTCCGTTTTTCACGGGCGGCTCCGCTCCATGTTCTACGGGCAGCAGTGCTCCGTGTTTTGCGGGCTGCCCGGCTTCCATGCTTTGCAGGCGGCAGCTCCGTGTTTCACCGGTGATTTTGCCTTGCCCATGGCGGCTTTGCCCCACCCATGGCGGCTTGCCTTTCTCAAGGCCATCTGCCCACTCAGAGAGGTCCCCAGGAACCGAACCTGGGGCCTTCCATGTGGTATACCGGTGCTCTTATCCACTGAGCTATCTAGCCAGCCCCCCCCCCCGTGTCCTTTTTGGACTGCGGATCAGAGCCAAGCTCCATGACCCACATGGGGAAGGGACAGGTGACTCCAGCCTCCCCAGCACAGGCCTAAATAGCTGAGCTAACGGGTAAAAGTCGTACTGACCGTGGGTCTTTATTACTACTTTGGAGTTCAGATGTAGTAAACTGAATTAATTATTAGATAGAAATGATTATTATTCCCAATCCCCAAGTCACTGCCTCAATGTCTCTGATCCAGACAGGGGAGGCAGCTCCTAGGAAACACAAACCATGCAGTGAGACCTCAACTGAAATAAATAGGAACCTGTTGAACATGTACTTCCATTAATTTGACATATTTTTCAAGTATCTACTATGTGCCAGGAATTGTTCTAGATGGTAGAGATACATCAGTGAACAAAATCACCATTCTTATGGAGCATCGTTTCTAGAGGAGAAAGGTAGACAATAAGAAAATAAATATAATATTTAGAATATTTAATGGCTATAGGACTTTGGAGGAAAACAAAGTTTGGCAATGGGATAGAGGATGGGTTTGGAATTTTAAAGGGGCTGGCTGGATAGCCCAGTGGATAGGGTGCCGGTATACCACATGGAAGGCCCTGGGTTCGGTTCCCGGGGACCTCTCCGAGTGGGCAGACGGCCTTGAGAAAGGCAAGCCGCCATGGGCGGGGCAGAGCCGCTGTGGGCAGGGCAAAAAGCCGCCACAGGCAGGGCGGAGCCGCCACAGGCATGGCAAAGTCACCTGTGAAAAACGGAGCTGCTGCCGGCGAATCACGGAAGCCAGGCAGTCCACAAAACACGGAGCTCTGCTGCCCGCAAAACACGGAGCGGAGCTGCCCGTGAAACAGAATGGAGCCACCCACGAGCAGAGCAAGCTGCCTGAGCGGAGGGCCGACTATCACGTTGCCACAAAAAAAGATGGGGGGAGACAAGAAGCAGACATAGAGAAAAAAAAACACAGAAGAATGGACACACAGCAAGAGCAAGCAGAAAGTGTGTGGGGGGATATGTAACAACAACAAAAAAAATAGGGTGGTCAGGGTAGGGTACATTGATGTGGTGCCATTTGAGCAAAGGTATGAAATAGTTGAGGGATCAAGCTCTGCACATTGAAGGGGAAAGGGGGAAATGGATGTGGCTCCCGTCTACTATATGGGAGGTCTGGGATTCGATTCCCGGGGCATCCTGGTGAGACGCAGGCTGGCCCGTGTGGCAGGCTGGCCCGCGCAATGAGCTGGCCTGAGTGGAGAGCTGGCACACATGGAGTGCTGGCCTGTGCAGGAGTGAAAAAAGAAAAAGAAAAAATGAAGGGGAAAGGCTTTCCAGGCAGGGGGAGAGCGAGTGCAAAGACCCTGAGGTAGGGGCAGGTCCAGGGTGAGGGAGGGATAGCCAAGAGGGCTGAGTGGCTGGAACAGAATCAAAGTACTTGGAGCCTAGGCCTATGCTTGGTCCACAGAGGAATTCAAGGGAAGGAAACGATGCTATCTTGGACTCAAAGTGGCAATGAGCCCTTTCTCTGGGAAGAGATGGAGTCCCAGTTCATACCATATGAGTTCAGAAGAGAATGCTCAGGAGGCTGGAGCAGGCAGAGAGGCCTAAGGAGAAGGTGGTGATCAGCTGGAAAGGCTCTGGACAGCACAGAGAAGAGGGCACAGTGCATGCCCTGGGGCATTCTGATTAAATTGCCATCTTCCCTGTGCCCTGAGCAACTTGGACAATTGCGGCAGCTTGAAATTTTTAGAAAGAAATCAACAGAGATTCATAGTGTGCTAGATTCCCTCCCAGGAGGAGATATTCCATTTCAGGGTGATTGTCTTTTTCCTCATTAGAAAGGTCCTTTTGCTGTGTAGTATAAAGCTCTTCTAAACATGAGCATTAAAGACTGAATGGGGAAGTTAAAGCAGAGGGGAAAGTCTTACCAGCCACAGGAGACTAGGCTGCCCAAGAAACAGCTACTGCAGGGAGACTTTAGGAGCTGCCCTCCCCGCAGAATCCCCAAGAGCTCTTGTATGCCATAACATTTTCCAGCTTAGCCTTTGCCTCCTGTTCAAAGGCAGATAACTCTAGAAGGATCACTTTTTTTCTTTTAACCTTTGCTGTGGTAACTTCTATGCAACTTGACATTTTCCATTCTAACCACTTTTTTTTTTTGAGATAACAGGGCCCAGGATTGAACCCCAGGACCTCGTAAATGGGAAGCCGACGCTCAACCACCCAGTCACAGCAGCCTCCCTGACTTGGTTTTTTGTTTGTTTGCTTCTTGTCCTTTGTTTTGTTTCTAGGAGGCACTGGGAACTGAACCTGGGACCTCCCATGTGGGAAGCAGGCGCTCAACTGCTTGAGCCGCATCCGCTCCCTAAGCAGTTTCACGTATATAACTCAGTGGTGTGAATTACATTCACAATGTTGTGCTACCATCACCACCATCCACTACTTGGCCTTCACCCCAAACAGACAGGGATCACATTTTGAATCATCTCACATGTATGCCTTGCTGCTTCCCTTAGTTTGTTTTCTTATTCATTAATTTATTATTAACTTATTCATTAGTTTATTCATCAATCTATTCAGCAAGTATTTTCTGATCTGCTCTCTGCCCATCCCATGGCCCCTAGAGGAGGTTCTTCATCTGTATACATGAAAACTTGATAAATCATCTTTAATAAAAGCCGTGCAGCTTGAGATGCCATATAACAGAATCAGAAAGGGGTCCCTGCTTTCTGCTACAGCCAAGGCCAGACACCTAACTTGCAGTCCCAGTACAAAATGAAAATGCAAGGGCACGTGTTCAGATAGTAGAAAACAAAAGTGCCATTAAAGCCACTAAAATATAAAACTTTTCCTTTGTTTCAGTCTCTCTCTTGACAGTCATGGTGTTTCTTATTTGCTTTTTGAAGTCATGCTTCCCCGGGGAACAGGGACACTTATAGGGTGTGTGCTGCACCTCACAGGTGCCCGGGGCCCTCTCTGGCCAATGCTCGGCCTGGCATTCCACATGGTGGACAGGAGACCTCTAAGAGAGTACAGCCTCCATGCCAGGGCATGCTCAGTGTCAGTGCTGGATAAGAAGCTCACTCCTGCTGAGCTGCCCACCAAATGCCCCGTGGCGCTGCCATCCCAGGACAAGCTGCCACCATGCATCTCCCTGAGATGCCACAGGACACACCACTCAACCCCAACCCTCCCTTGGCCTGCACCCAGGCCCTTACCACAGGCAGGGGGTGGCAGCTGTGGTGGGACAAGGGCAGGCAGGGGGAGGCCAGGCAGGGCCTGGGGCACCAGGAAGCAGGGAGCTAGCAGCTGAAACCCACCCCGGGAGGCAGCGAGAGGTGGACCGTGCGTGAGCCAAGACTCCGAACCCTAGGTGCGTGCTCCACTGTCCCATTGACTTCACTTTCAAAGCACACATTCAAGGACGAAATGATGAAGAATTTCAAGACGGCAGCCACAGAGCGAGGTGTCCTTGTGTCTGCACTGGGCACACGCCCATGAAGCCAGTCCTGGCTGCCACTCGGTGCAAGTCACTTGCCTCCAGTAACTCCCACCAGAACTGAGACGGGCCCTCAGACGGGCAGCAGGAGAGACAGGACACGTCCCAGGGCAGTACTGAAAAACCATCCAGGAGGGGCGGGCAAGGGCGCAGCCATCCCTCGGCTGCAGACCTCCTGCCTCGCAGCAGCTGCTTCCAGATGCTGAGCAGCACTTCCGGGTCTTGGGTACTGGTTTATTTGTGTCTGAAGTAGTCATTTGCATTTTATTTGCTTTTTTTTTTTTTTTCAGTTCATTCAAACATTTATTATTTTTCTCATGAGAACCTAGGTGGTGGCCACAGCGGGGGCCTGGGTCCTCTGCACGGAGACCCTGGTGTGTGTCTTCACGAGATGGTCAGTGAACTCCTGAAAGGGAGACTTGGTGAACACAGTCTCCTTCCAGAGGTCAGGGGTCAGACAGCTCTAGGTCTTGGAGATGGTGTTGAAGGTGGCCTTGGCAAAGTTGCCCAAGGTGGCCATGCAGCCCCTGGCCGAGGTGTAGCAGTCGTTGATCCCAGCCATCATCAGCAACTTCTTGGGCACAGGAGCCGAGACAATGCCAGTGCTCCTGGGGGCAGGGATAAAGCACACCAGCACGGAGCCACAGCGTCCTGTCACCTTGCAAGGGACAGTGTGGGGCTTGCCGATCTTGTTCCCCCAATAGCTCCGCGGATGGCAATGGCTACCCCCTTGGAGCACTTCACGCCCAGACCCACTTGGCCATTGTAGTCCCCGATTACAACAAAGGTCTTGAACCTGGTCTGCTGGCCAGCGTGGGTCTGCTTCTGCACAGGCATGATTTTCAGAACCTCATCCTTGAGGGACGTCCCCAGGAAAAAATCAATGATCTCAGACTCCTCCTCCAGAGACTTGATCTTTGTGTCCTTAACCAAGCGGCCCAGCTTGGTGACAGGGAGCCACTCCTTGTCCTCCACCTTGCCTCCGTGAGCTCCGTGGCCACGACCTCGGCCCCAGACCTCGCTGTCAAAGCCTCCACGGAAGCCGCCACGGCCTCCCGTTCCAGGGCCCCCGGGGCCTCCAGGGCTTCCCGCAGCACTTGCATCACCTGCCATTTGGTGTTTTCTCAAAGAAGAAGCTTATTTGTTTTTAAAAACTGGATATGCTTCCATTTGCCAGCCTCTGAAATCAGACCCATGGTTCACGTTCTCCAGTGTGCCTTCAAGAAAGGTCCATAAACACCTTATATTTTTCTTCTCAAGATGAAATTTTATCCTAATGCTTAATATCGCTGTTTGCTGAAGAGTTGTGTTGAGAACCTCTCTTTTAGCTTTTAGGCTCCATTTCTCATCGTAAGGGACTTGTTTATGAATATGTACCCACACCTCATTGTGGAAGGATTTGAAGGCCTCTGAATAAAATAAAAGCAGAATTTGAGTAAAACATTATAAAGGGATATAGAAAGAATACCAGAGTTTCCACTCTGGTTTCAGAATCAATTTGTGGAGATCTAGTTACACAAGATCGAAAAGAGCCCTTAAACATGGAAGCATTTAAAAAAAAAAATACCTAAAGTCAACACCAGGCAACTGAGAGCATTTAATTTGGATTATTTGGCCCTACAAGAGTATCTGAATAAATTACAAATTTCTGGGTCCTTTTTTCCTACGTCTGCACAAAAACTGGCACGAGGAGGACTGGCCACTGGAGCAGAGCTGAGAATCAGCAGGCTCGGGCTTGGGCAGCCCTAAGGGCACGGTCACCCGGGGTGGTGGAAAAATCAGGAGGCTTTTTGTCCAGGGGACATCGTGGGGCCAAGCGCCAGCAAGGAGAGCTTGGCAGACTGTCCCTGGTGCCCGCAGCCCCACCCCTGAAAGTACTCCAGAGCCTCTGGCTTTGGGAGGGTTCCAAGGTCTTCCAATCTGGTGGGTGGGTCTCACAGCCTTTGTTCTTTGAACATTCTGGCCTAAGTGACCTAATTTACTAAACACAGGCTGGAGGGGCTAGATATACTAGGGTTTTTTTGTTTTGTTTTGTTTTGATTATTATTTTTAAAAGATACTTAGATTACGTAAATGATACATAAAATATGTAGGGGATTCCCATATGCCCCACTCCCTACCCCTCCCACACTTTCCCACACTAACATCCTTCATTAGTGTGCTACATTTGTTACAATTGATAAACCACTAAGTGTGGATTATAGCTTACATTGTAGTTTAAACTCTTAGATATGCCAGTTTAAATTCAAAGTCAAAAGACGCCAAGGAGGGTTTCCTGAAGGAATGTGGTGGTTGCAAAATCATTCCATCTTTGATTTGTCTTCCACCTCAAGTCAAAAGTCTATTCCTCAGCCTTTGGCTGTAGGAAAAGGCCTTGAAACAGCCTCGTTTTTGGTGAGCGCTACCACATTGTAGCCAGCAGAGGGCAGTACTGCATTTCACAGAGGCAGTTTGAGACCTATTAAAGAATTTAAAGAAAGATTTTAAGCCTGCATGTCACTTCCCACCCCCTTTATATTCTAGACTAATTGCCCAGAAGCCTCAATTTCTTCTGCTTCTTCATTCTGGCAAACTTTAAAACCATTCTGAAATATGGTACTGGCTGCTGTTGTGAGGAAAAGAGATTTCCTCATTGGGAGGGCTCAAAGCAAAATTAGAACATCTTAGACCCCCAGGCCAACCTGGACCCCTGTCTCCCTCTCCCTCCTGCCGCCCAGTACCCCCCTCTCCTTCCCTCTTTCTTTCTTAAACAATTCATTAAACTCTGGTGTGGATTTGAGTTTCTCCTCCCATGGTCATTCTAAGCTTGCTCTTTAGCTCTGCAATGCAAGACTGTTCCCCTTGAAAGGAATGTCAGGCATCAGTGAGCAGGTGGAGGAAAACATTTCAGAGAGCAGAGGGCCTGCCCAGCATACCTGAGTCTGAATCTCTGGTCCTGAAACACCAGCGGCTCTAGCTTGAGGTCCTGGCTCCTAGCTCTACTTGGCAGTGATCCTCGTGGCTTTCAGACCAAGTCTATAACTAAACCCAAGAAAAATTTGCCTTATAGGTGCCAGAAATGTCCCCTGTGGGACACATTTTCCTTCACTCTGTCCCAGTCCACAATTAGCCAAACCTTGGCCCAAGCTACATGCTGGTGTTTGTGAAACTTCCTGCTCCTTCCTCTGCCCTCTCTGATTTGTGGGTTCCTCCTACCTTCACTGGTCTTGGACAGAATCTAAAGGAGTGTTTCACCCCAGCCTGGCTGCATCAAATTTTATCTCTGCACCTCCAGTAGTAGGATGTGGTTCTCAACTAGAAGCCCTATTGAGAAAAAAATAGAACTCATTCACCATTCATGATAAGGTGTTCACATTTTAATAAGGGGAAAACAGCCAAGCACTGTTTCTTTCACACAGCCCCTGATGATCTCTTCACGGAGGCTGCATTATCTGATATCTGTTTCAAGCATAGACTCACTTCTGATGACCTTTGCAATTGATAATATATTTATCCAGAGCAGCTGTTGTATATTCCATGCTGGGCTAAGCTCCATGGAGGATACAGACAACACGTGATCCTTCATGGAGCTTACCTTCTGGCTCTAATCCAAGGTGTTCTCTATTTCCAGGAGCTTTGTGGAGCACAAGGCCCAAGATACTTAACCTCTAACTCCCTAAAACCCGGATTCCTTTAGCTACTGATTCCACATGCCCTCTGCCCAAGAGCTACCTTTCCTCTCCATATTTTTCTCATAAACTTTTAATGGGCCATTTCAGAAGTCCCACTCCATTGAACAGCATTGCATGCTTAGAATGATAAGGTCAGGCTTTATTGCTGACTTCCATGCTTCTGCATGTAATATTTACAGCTGCACTGGCTCTCACCAAGGCACTCAAAACCGACTATGGGCCCTGGCTCCTGAGCTCCCACAGGAGCCCTGAAGCTGAGGCTCATCATTTTATCTGGGAACAAATGGACTGGAAGGAATGTCTAGGCTTTCTTTGGTGTAAGAAAAGACTCAGCCAAGATTAGTCATCATCACCGATCTGTGCCTCATAGACAACATTTTAAGTTGACAATCCTGGGGCCATTTTGTGAAGCTTGTGCTCTGCAGGATGATCGTCCTCGAGCCGACTTAGTAAAGCAAGTTAAAATCTGTGAATTCTGTGGCAGGGGGTTGAACCACGCAAGGTCAGCGTAAGGACCGAGGCTCAGTAGCTTGCCTGGATAGCCGTCGGGGCCCAAGCCTTGGCCCAATGGACTCACAGAGGATCTCAGATAAGAAATCAAATTAGAAAAACATAGAAAGTGTCTACTAAAATGGCTGTTTAATATTCTACAGGCACGGGGAAAGGTAAAAATCCCGGCTGTGAGATGGCACATTTGGGGAATGATGACATGTCAAGGAGTGGCAGGAAGAGTGAGACTGAGGGCAAGTTTAATGTGAGAAGACCCTGGAGAACCAGATGGAGCCAAACCTCGCAGGACATTGTGGCTTATAAACTAGATTTATGGACTTTATTCTATTTTTTTTTTTAAACCAATTCCTTTTTTATTTTTTTTTTATTTCACATCCCCCCCCCCCTTCTGCTTGCTCTTGCTGTGTGTCCATTCTTCTGTGTTTCTCTATGTTCGCTTCTTGTCTCCCCCCATCTCTGGCGTCGCCCTCCGGGGTGGCGGCTCGCTCCGTTCGTGGGTGGCTCCATTCCGTTTTCACGGGCGGCTCCGCTCCATGATTTGCGGGCAGCAGTCCTCCATGTTTTTTTGCGGGCTGCCGGCTTCCACTTCGCAGGCAGCAGCTCCGCTTTTCACGGGTGACTTTGCCATGCCCGTGGGGGCTCCGCCCCGCCCATGGCGGCTTACCTTTCTCAAGGCCGTCTGCCCACTCGGAGAGGTCCCCGGGAACCGAACCCGGGCCTCCCATGTGGTATCCCAGCGCGCTCTTTATCCACTGAGCTATCTAGCTGGGCCCTGGGCTTTACTCTAAAGGCACTTGTAGGACCCCTGCTTAACTGACCCCTGCTTTGCTTAACTGACCCCTGCTTAACCAGTCCAGCTTGATAAATTAGAACAGGGCAAGAGCAACCCCTCCTTCTTCTTCTTTTGGAGATCTATTATTTCCTGCTGGCCGAACTTTAATCACGTTGGAGATCCATTGTTTAACTTTGATCACGTTTACAATAAGCAGACCCAGACCCCATGTCCTGACTCCTACTCTGGGAA
>PVKH010016654.1:0-15668 GCA_004027955.1 Chaetophractus vellerosus
TCACCATGAAAGGGGGAGTGATTTGTTTTAACTGGAATAGACACATACTCCGGATATGGGTTTGTACTTCCTGCGTGCAATGCTTCTTCCAAAGTTACCATCTGTGGACTTACTGAATGTCTTATCTACCACCATGGCATTCCACACAGCATTGCTTCTGATC
This sequence comes from Chaetophractus vellerosus, assembly GCA_004027955.1. Lineage (NCBI taxonomy): Eukaryota > Metazoa > Chordata > Mammalia > Cingulata > Chlamyphoridae > Chaetophractus > Chaetophractus vellerosus. Next base: position 164 of record PVKH010016654.1, read on the forward strand.
AAGGAACCCATTTCACAGCAAATGATGTGTGGGAATGGGCACATACCCATGGAATTCACTGGTCTTACCATGTTCCCCATCACCCTGAAGCAGCTGGATTGATTGAACAGTGGGATGGCCTTTTGAAGACTCAATTGCAGTGCCAGCTAGGTGGCAATACCTTGCAGTGCTGGGGTCATGTTCTCCAGGAGGCTGTGTATGCTCTACATCAGCATCCACTCTATGGTGCAGTTTCTCCCATAACCAGGATTCATGGGTCCAGGAACCAAGGGGTGGAAATGGGAGTGGCACCACTTACTATTACCTCTAATGACCCACTACAAAAATTTTTGTTTCCTGTCCCTGCAAATTTAAGCTCTGCTGGTCTACAGGTCTTAGTTCCAAAAGGAGGAGTGCTGCCACCAGGGAACACAAAAATGATTCCCTTGAACTGGAAGACTGCTAACTGGCCACTTTGGGCTCCTCTTACTTCTGAATCAACCAGCAAAGAGGGGAATTACTGTACTGCCTGGGTTGATTGATCCTAACTATCAAGGGGATATAGTACTGCATCACATACATCTTTACACAGGGTAAAGAAGAGATTGCCTGGAATACAGGAGTTCCTCTAGGGTGTCTCTTAGTACTGTCATGCCCTGTGATAAAAGTCAATGGAAAATTGTAATAACCCAATCCCAGCAGGACTAACAATGGCCCAGAATCTTCAGGAATGAAAGTTTGGGTCACCTCACTAGACAAAGCATCTTGGCCAGCTGAAGTGCTTGCTGAGGGTAATGGTAGCATGGAATGGGTAGTGGAAGAAGGTAGTTATAAATATGAACTTCTTCCATGTGACCAGTTACAGAGACAAGAACTGCAATAGTCATGAATCTTTCTTCCATGTTTCATTATGAGTATGATTGTATATGTACACAAATAATTTCTTTGGTTCCTTCCCCAAACTTTTCCTTTATCATATAACAAGTTGTATTAGTTTCAGGTCATAATTTTTAAGGATGTCAAGTTTAAGAGTGAATATTACTCTAGGACTTGCACCCTATTCTGTAGGGAATGTGTTTCCAGTTGTATGCAGGAGAGTTGAACATTGTTAGGTGGAATTGTACATACATGCATGTCTGTTATTGTTTTTACTTAGAGACTAAGTATGGTTTAAGGTAATGTGTATGATTGCCAAATTGACAAGGAGTGGACTCTGATGGTTAGACTAATGTGTAAACTCGGCCAGGTTTATTGTGTCCATTTGTCATTGTGCCCATTTTTTTGGCCAAGCAAGCACTGAACTAATTGTAATACATGGATGGACATTTAAGGGCTTTAGTCATCAGTGAGTTTACTGCATAGATGATTGATTACATCTGCATCAACCAGGGACATTGCCCTCAGCAATGTGTGATGCTTTATCCAATCAGTTGAATGCCTTAAAAGTGATTTCAGCATTCAGAGAGAATTTCCCACCTTGTCTTTGGGCAGCCAAAGCCTCCAAGAAACTCATCAAGGATCTTCATTAGACTTTCATCTGAGCCCCTGGTTTGTAGCCTTTCTGAAGAATCTGGACTTGTGCACCCCCATGGTCACGTGAGAGGCTCTTATGAAATCTTATACTATTTACAGATATCTCCTGTTGATTCTGTTTCCCTAGAAACCCCTGACTAATACACTCCCCCAGAAGCTATGCATGTGGGAGAATGACACTTTAAAACATACTCTAGCTTTTTAACTGGTTCTTTGCATTTAAAGCAGGCACAGAACACTTTACAAGGCACCTTTTTACATCTTAAGCCAGGTATTAAATGTGGTTTTTGACACTTTGAATTTATTTCCCCTCTACACTGAGCTCTTGTATTTCCCATTACATTACATATAGAGAGTTTAATCTTTCTATTAGTTGCTCCAACTCATCCTGCATTCCTCTTCTTTCTTCTTAATATTTTTCTTCTAACTTCTCTAAAAAAAAGAGTTAAGGCTATGTGGAGATGAGGCAGGAGTATGCAGGACAACAGCACTAGGATTTGTTGATTTTTCACTTATTGCTTGCAATTATTTTACAACATTGGGATTTTGGTTAATACACATTTACCATTTTCTTCAACTATCCAGAAGTTCAGGAGTTGCTTTTGTTTTTAACCTATAATTATAATCTTAACATTTTAATTAATGTGTTAATCATATTATCATTTAATATAATTCTTGGTATGGTTGGATTTATTTGCAGCATTTTATTCTTTCTTTTCCATTTGTCAATTTTCTGTTTACTTTTTGTTCCTTGTTATTCCCCTTTCCTGCCTTTTTAAATGTTTTTAAATATATTTTAATTATTCTTTTTCAATTTATCTATTGGCATTTAGCTATGCTTCTTTACATTGTTTTATGTTTATTGCCATAGGATTACTGTATACATCCTTTAAGATTACTTTATGTTTGGAGTTATATTATACCATTTCCCATATTGTATAGAAGTCTTACAATTCTAAAGGTTAACTTATCATCAATACTGTTTTCCCACACTATAGTTATATTACACAAGACAGTGTTATAACGTTTGCATTAAGCAGTCTCATGTGATTTAAAATATTTAATAAATAATATGCTATTCTCTCTCTCTCTCTCTCTCTCTCTTAATATACTTAATATTTAAGTATATATATATACTTAAATATTTACTATTTCCAGGGCTGACCATTAGTTCTTAAACTTCTAAATTCCCCTCTGGTGTCCTTTTTCTTCAGTCTGAACACCTTCTCTCAATTATTGGACTAAGAAGAATTAACTTAATTTTCTTTTATCTGAAAATCTCTTTATATTGCCTCATTTTGTGAAATATATTTTTGCTGAATATTAGATTTTGGTTTAGAGTTTTAGTTCAGTTTAGTTTTGTTCATTCAACACATAAAAAAATTCTCTTACTGTCTTCTAGCTTTTCTATTTTCTTATGAGTAGTGCATGGTTGTTGAAACCATTGTTTATAGTTAATTGTCTTCTTTATGTTTAATTTCAAGACATTCTATTTACATATTGATTTGTTAATTGTGGTTTACCTTCTCTTAATTCTTTATGTTTGTTTTCAGAGCTTGTGATATCTGTAAATATATGTATTTCATTAATTTTGGAAGTCTTAGAATATTATGTCTTCCAATTGCATCAGTATTTTATCACTCCTCTTCAATCACATATTGATCAATTACTCATTTATGAAAACAGTTTATATTAGGACTCTGAAGTTTGAAGGCTTGCTCTTTTTCTCATTTTGTTCTTCAGTTTGGAAAATTTATATTTATTTCTATATTTAAGCTCAGTGACTCTTTTTTATATTATTTCCACTCTGCTATTAAGTACATCTTATACAGGTTTTCATATAACATATATAAATAAGTCTTAATTTTTTTATTTGATAGTTTTTGTCATTTTATTTCTTTATTTATATTCCCTTTCTTCTCATTCATTTTGAGTTCATTTTACCTTACCCAGTTGAGCCTAGTTATAATATCTGCAATAAAGTTATTACTTGACAATTTTATCATCTGGGTACTCTTTGGTTTGCATGTATTGATTTTTTTCCTTGAGATTTTATGACATTTTCCTGGCTCTGTATATGTAGAGTAATTTAAGATTGTATCTGAGACACTGTGGAATCTGTAGATTCTGTTATATTCATCCAAAGAATGTTGATTTTCTTGTGTTTGCTTGGTTGTGTAAAATTAACTTATGTATATTCAAATTGCAAACTCTGTCAGGCCTGGAGTAGTCAATGGCTTATATCCCAGTACAGATTGCTTTTAATCTGCCTGCTAATGCCTGGTTTAGCAGTCATTCAAATATCTGGGAAAAACTCATAACCAGTATTTGGGGTCCCTATTCCTTGAATTTCTTCTTTCTGGTTCTCCTCTTCCTCTTTCAAATATTTTCATATCCTGATCCCTATCCAGAAAGATCGGATTTCTACTAGAAGTTTAGTTCTCTCACATCCCTGTATTAATTGTAGTTGCTCTCAGTATAAAGCAAATAAACAAATGAATACATACATACATACATACATACATGCATAAATACAAAAATGCCTACATACATACTTACATTTTAAAAATCCGTAATCTCATTTCATACCTGATTGCTTCTTCTACATTTTTACTTCCATCCAAAATCTGCCTTCTTTTTTCAACCTCTGATATGCATTTATTTTCTAATTTTTTATTATAATATTTAAATGCTAAATTAATTTTATCTCAAGATTCAGATGATCATTCATCCTTGCATATTTTCTACATATATGTACTTTATATATATATATTTTTTAGGATACATTGGTTACATAAATGTTACACAGAAATTTTAGGAATACCCATATGCCACAGCTCCCACACCTCCCACAACCTCCCACATATACATCCTTCATCAGTGTGGCACATTGCCTGTAATAGATATACACATTTTGGGGCTTTGCCATCAAGCATGGACCACAGTTCAGACTGTAGACCACCCTCTCTCCCATACAGTTATGCATGATACATGATGATATAAAATGGCCTATATCCTCCATTGCAACATCAACCAGAACAATTCCCAAGTCCCAAAATAAGGCCCCGTATTACAATTTCCCTTCCCTCTCCCTGACCCCAAAGCGTCCAGTGGCCTCTGGCTCCACATAATTATGTAATTTCTTCCATTGCATGAATCACAAGTCTATAACAGGGCACCAACAAGTCCTTTCTAGTCCATAGTTCTTCCCCCAATCCTGAGGAGTCTGAGATGGTGATGTCCCCTCCACTACCAAGGGAGGGGGGCTTATATCCTGTGGATACAATGGAAGAGTTGTCCTGCCTGCAGCTGCAGGCTCTCTCCATTCCTCAGGATAGCCGTCGTCCATCATCATCTCCCCACTAGGTGTCCTGGGTGAATCCATTGACTTGTAGTGTAGGATTTGCAGGTCCATAGAGCTTCTGGACCCAGTTGGCACATGGACAGCCCATAGGCTCTGGTCTCTGGAAGTACACCTAAAACTCTGGCATCAAATATAAGTTTGAATAGAAGAGATAGATGGACCATGGGAAGTGAAGAGATATTTCAGTCAGTCTCTGTCACTCTCAGGAGCAAGGGTTCCAAATTAGGGCCCACTGGTAAGGCACCAAACTCTGGGGTTATCTGCCCTGATATAGGACCTGGATATCTCCAAAGCTGTCAGAAGGCCATCTGTTTGGGGTGATATCCATATTGGAAGCCTAGGAGGTCCACTGGGGTGTGCATAGGTGCATTTTTAATTGAGTTTACAGTTGGCATTTGCAAGAATACATTTATTAGTCACTTACTCTTCAATCATAAGAACAGTTCATCTGCTGTACTTTAAAAATAATTTGCCTTATATTCTTCTGATTAAATGTCTATTAATCTGTTTTTAAATTATCTGAACTATTTTCTTTCTGCAATTTCCAGTTGGCTGTTAACTCACCTAGTAACTTTTCAATTTGTGATATTGTACTTTTCAGTTCTAAAATTTCTAATTGCTTTTTTAAAATAATTCCCCTTTCTTTGTTCAGATGTCCAACTGCTCACACATTTTATAGGATTTTGTCACAATTTCTAATAACTCTGGCATATTTTAAGCCTATACTTTTCTCCTCAAGAAATTAAGGCAGCAGATTTTTGAGTTCTATATACCCTGTGCAAAATAAAATATGTAGTGCTTTCATAAGGTAAAACAATGAATGTGAATATCAAAAAACTCAGTGTGGTTCCCTTCTCTCTTGAGTTAAATCTATTCCAGTCTCTACCTACATCTTCTTCTGGTTACTCACGATTACCTTCAAAGATATTATATTTTAAAATTATTTTTTGAGAGTTTTAAACTGGTATTTGTGGTAGATTTAGTTTAACACACGCTACTTCACCATTACTGGAATAATAACCCTTTCTATTTTGTTATTGTTTAACCTCTTTCCTTAATATGCACCTGAAAAATAAATCAGTACAAACTTGAAAAGCAAAGAAGGTTGAAATTGTGTTATTGCAACAAAGCATATTGAACATGATAGAAAACTGGAAAAATTTGTCATCATGATTGTGGGGCCAAGATAATTTTCCAATTGATTAACTGGAAATGTTTTTGTCAGATTGCAGTTTTATTATCCCCTAGATATATCCAATAGAAAAGCTATACATTCAGCTCTTCTGAATCAGTGTTAAACAGAATAATTCCATGAGCTGATAGCCTATTGAAATAACTGTAAAAGTATACCCTGGCCTTCATGCTTATAAGTAGTTCTACTGAAGGAGCTCCTGTGATCACATATAGTCCAATATTCCAGCCAAAGCAAGAATTCCTTCTCAATTTCCTTTATTTATTTGATGTATTGAAATCTGTACCCAAGTTTTAACATGTTCTTAGTCTTGGTCCTCCTTCTTGTGGGTAAGGACCCATTGTAAATAAGATCACTTCATGAGCTCTTCAGTTAAAGTGTGGTCCACTGAATCAGATTGGGCTTTAATCTAATTTTAGTATATGTGCTACTGAAGCAAGCACAAGGCTTTAATCTAGATTACTGAAGTCCTTATAAGCAGAGTGAAAGTCAGATGGAGAGCGAAGTGACCAGGAATAGCTAGAAGCTGAAACTTAAAAAAGAAACCATAGAAAAAAGAGACTGTGCTGCCAAATGACAGAAAAAACAAGGACTTGGGTTCTCTGGTAGCCAATCCCAGAATGCCACAGTCTTCTCTGAGAAAGTATCACCTTGTTAACACAATCCATTTTGGACTGCTAACCTTAAAACTATGAACCAATAAATTCCTGTTGTTTAAGCCAGCCCCTTTCAAGGTATTTGTTTTAGCAGTTAGGAAACTAAAATAACAAATGACCAGCCAGGCTCACTTTTAACACTTTTTAACACTATTACTGACAGGGTGTTCATTACTCCATGTTCATTCAGAAACAAAGAAACAAATAATTTCCCAATAAGTCAAAATGGGAACAGACACATAGTAAAAAAAAAAAAAGGACAGGTTCTTCATTATCCAAAATCCTACAGGATTAAACAGATCTGATAGCTTAATTTCAATTCCCAGCTAACCAGTGATATCATCTAAAGAGGCCATAACTGGGTCTGAGCCTGTCATAAAAATTCTGAGAAGCTAAGCATGAGAGCAAAGTTTTGGGGAAAAGAGCCCATTTTTAATTGATTCATAACTAAATATATGTCCAAAATAAACTGAGCAGAAGAGAAAGTTTTGTTTCCTAAACAACATTTTATGCCTTGAGTTACTTTGGGCAAATAAAGCCTGGTCTACCATTACTTCAATGGTTCTCTATGCAACAACACCCTGGCCTTGCCTCAGGCTGAAACAGAAAATGAGTCACAGGTTCACAAATGGCACTGGAGAGTTTAGGTTTCTATAGCTCACAGAGTCAGAGGTGAATTGGTACTTTCATTTAAAATTGAATACACTACCTTTCAAAATAGTAAAATTTAATAACATTTCAATAAACTAATACAGATGCAAGATATAGAAATGAATTCTTTTACTTAAAATTAGGCTTATATACCTAAATTTAAATATTACACATTGACTATGAGAATTGCACATGTGCACACAAACACACACACACCAGTGTGTGTAGGTATGTTGATATATTGACAAAGAAGAAACACACTGTGTTTGCATGGACTTTGAATCTATGGTGCAAGGTATTGAGGACACTACTGCCCATGTCTTTGTGGTCATGAAGCACATATACTTCTGATATGGCTAGGTAAATATAGATTTCAGCCAGCCTTTTGCCACAAGTTTCACATGTCCATGGAATATAAAATATTACATAATTGCAAGTGCTATAATCAATATAGTGTTTTATGACATGCATATTGAAGCCAAATCAATTTCTGTGAATTTCTTTTAGCATAACAAATAGGGATGCAATTCATGATCCCATCATTTGAATTAATTACTGTTTGATAATCTTCTTTTATTTCCTCCTTAAAGGTAGACTAAGATTTTCAGTTTAAGTAAGAATATGTTTGTGGGAAGTGGCAAGAGAGCAGCAGTTTAGGTGGGCACTCAGCATCTGTCTTGCAAAAAATGGCTGAGTTGGGCCAAGATCCTGCCTGGGTGAACTGTTTTGAGAACCCACAGAACAGGAGGCTTCGGGGCATTGATATGGAGGGAGCTGGATAAAGAAATAAATTGCTCAAGGTGCTGCTGGCCTGTTTCTTGTTTGCTGTGTTTCCTATTCCTTGATTTCCCCATTTCTGTGTATACTGTTATTGTCTACCAATGCTATCTATTTTCCTTCCTTCATCTCTCTATCTTCTGCTTTCAATTGTTGTTCTTACATCCCACCTCTTTGTTTAGTCCTCAATTTTTCTTGATTTTATTTCTATCTCATAATCCTGTTTTCTTTCTTTTATTACATTTTTAAATTTTGTCATTTTTTTCTCTTTCCCTCTCTCCTCATCATTCTGCCCTTTAAATTCATTCTATACATTTTTCTTTATTTGAATTCCTATTTCATTTATGTTATTCCAGTTTTTTATTCCTATTACTCTACACTGCTTAAATGAGTTAAATATTCATTTTCCAAAATCTTATATGGTTCTTCTTCTAACTTTTACTATTATTATTACTATTATCCTTTATCTTTTCTTATCTATTTTGCTTTCTCTGGCCCTAATCTTATTCCTTCAAGGGAACATAGACAACAGCATGGAAATAGAATTAAGAGGGAAAAAATGTCAAAGAGAAAACTTAACACATACATAAAAATGCAACTAAATAAAACCCTAGAGCGGAGAGAGAAGTTAATCAGCTGAATAAACCCATGAAGATAAAAAGGTGAGCAGACAGGAACAAAAAGTTACAAACAATACTAAGAAATAAGAAGACATGAGCCAGTTCAATGAACAAACTAAAAACCAGGAAAAGATACAGAACATTGAGCAACTAATCAAAGCTGTCCAAATAAATATCATGGACCAACTTACTGAAGTGAAGAAAGGGATCAAGGATATTAAGAAGACACTTGGAGAACATACTGAAGAAATTGTAAACATACATTAAAAAGATAACAGATATGATGGTGATGAATGGCACAATCCAAGAAATCAAAAAGACACCAGAAGCACATAACAGCATAATTGAACATGCAGAGGAAAGAATTAGTGATATGGAAGACAGTACATCTGAAATCAAACAGATAGTAGAAAAGATAAATAAAAAGGTAGAAAAAATCCAGCAGGGATTTAGGGATTTGAATGACAACGCAAAGCCCATAAACATACACATTATAGGCATGTCAGAGGGAGAATAGAAGGGAAAGGGACAGAAGGAGTGTTGGAAGAAATAATGCCTGAAAAATTCCCAACCATATTGAAGGAAATGTAGGTACATGTCCAGGAAGTACAGCACACTCCAAATAGTATAAATCCCAACAGGCCTACTCCAAGACATATACTCATCAAACTGTCCAATGCTGAAGAAAAAGAGAAAATACTGAAAGCAGCAAAAGAAAAGAGAACCATCACATATAAAGGGACCTCAAAAAGATTAAGTGCGGATTTCTCATCTGAAACCATGGAAGTAAGAAGGCAGTGGTATGGCACAGTTAAGGTACTAAAAGAAAACAAACTTATAGGCAAGAATTCTCTATCCAACAACACTGGAATTCAAAAAATGATGAAGAATTCAAAATATTCACAGATAAACAGAAACTAAGAGAATATGCCAAGAGACCTGCCCTTCAAGAAATACTAAATAGAGTTCTGCAAGTTGAAAGGAAAAAAACAGGAGAGAGAGAGTTGGAGGAGATTGTAAGAACAACTGAAAAGACAAAAAGGGAACTAAAAACAACTTATGACATATATGAACATAAAAAAATATGACTAACATAAGTAATTTCTTGAGAGAAATAACACTGAATGTTAATGGATTAAACTCACCCATCAATAGACGAAGATCAGCAGAATGGTTAAGGAAATATGGCCCTTATATAGGTTTTCTACAAGAAACCTACCTTAGACCCAGAAACACAAGGAGGCTGAAAGTAAATGGCTGGAAAATAATCTTACAAGCAAACATTAACCAAAAAAGGGCAGGGGCAGCTATACTAATATCAGACAAAATAGACTTTAAACGTAAAACCATTGAAAGAGGCAAAGATGGACAGTGTATATTTATAAAAGGGGTAATCATTCAAGAAGAAATAACAATCATAAACATTTGTGCACCTAACTTGGGTGCCTCAAAATACATGAGGCAAACACTGGAAAAACTAAGTGGAGAAATAAATGCCTCTACAATTATCATGGTACATTTTAAAACACGATTATCACTATTAGACAGAACATCTGCACAGAGAATCAAAACAAACAAACAAAAAAACACAAAGACTTTCAACAATACATTAGAAGATCTGGACCTAATAGACATATACAGAACAGTACACCCAAATACAGAGGGATATACATTCTTCTGATATGGCTAGGTAAATATAGATTTACCACAGAAAAATGCTCAATAAATTCAGAAAGATTGAAATTATACAGAGTAATTTCTCTGACCACAATGGTATGAAGCTGGAAATCATTAAGGACCAGAGAGCCAGATTAAGCACAAAGATATGTAAGTTAAAAAAACACACTCTCTGACAAATAGTGGGTAAAAGAGGAAATCTCAAAAGAAATCAGTAACTACCCTGAAATGAATGAAAATGACAACAAAACATATCAAAACCTATGGGATGCATCAAAAGCTGTACCGAGAGGGAAGTTCATAGCCATAAATGCATATATCAAAAAAAGAAGAAAGAGCTAAAATTGAAGACCTAACTGCACACCTGCAGGAATTAGAAAAACAACTAATTAACCACAAAGGAAGTAGAAAGAAGGAAACAGCAAAGAATAGAGCAGAACTAAATGAAATAGAAAACAAAGCACTATAAAAAATAAACAAAACCACAGCTGGTTCTTCAAGAAGATCAATAAAATTGACAAACTCTTATCTAGGCTGACAAAGAAGAGGGAAGATGCAAATATGCAAAACAAGAAACGAGGAAGAGGATTTTACCACTGACCCCACAAAAATAGAGTGTCGTGACAGGATACTTTGAAATATTATATGCCACCAAAAAGGGTAACTTAGAGGAAATGGACAAATTCTTAGAAACTCCTAAGCAGACTACATTGCTGAAAGAGGAAATTGATGAACACAACAAACCAATTACAATTAAAGAGATAGAATCAGTCATCTAAAACCTCCCAAATAAGAAAAGCCCAGGACCAGAAGGCCTCACAGACTAATTCTACCAACCATTCTAGAATGAAATACCACCAATCCTGCTTAAACTCTTCCAAAAAATAGAAGTAGAAGGAATATTGCCTAACTCTTTCTATGATGCTAACATTATCCTAATACCAAAGCCAAAAAAGATGCCACAAGAAAGGAAAATTATAGACCAATCTCTCTAATGAAACCAGATGCTAAGATCCTCAACAAAATATTTGCTAATCATATTCAACAAAACATCAAACGAATCATAAACCATGACCAAGTGGGCTTCATGCTGGGTGTGCATGGATGTTTCAACATAAGAAAATCAATAAATGTAATACACAACATAAACAGATCAAAAGAAAAAAAAATCTCATGATCATCATTATAGATGCAGAAAAAACATTCAACAAAATACACCACCCTTTCCTGATAAAGACACTGAAAAGATAAAATAGAAGGAAACTTTCTGAACATGTTAAAGGGTATATATGAAAAAACAGAGCTAACATCATATTCAATGGTGAAATACTTAAAGCTTTCCCTCTAAGATCAGGAACAAGACAAGGATACCCAATATCACCACTCCTATTTCACATTGTGTTAGAAGTACTTGCTTGAGCACTGAGGCAAGAAAAAGATATAAAAGGCATCCAAATTGGAAAAGAAGTAAAAATTTCACTATTTGCAGATGACATGATACTATACATAGAAAGCCCTGAGAAAGCTACAACAGAGCTTCTGGAACTTATGAGTTCAATAGAGTTGCAGGTTATAAGAACAATGTGCAAAATCAGTAGCATTTCTGTACACCAATAATGAGCAAATCTGAGGAGGAAATCAAGGGAAAAAATACCATCTACAATAGTAACTAAGAATCAAATACCTAGGAATAAATTTTACTAAGGGTGTAAATGACACATACATAGAAAACTATACAGCACTGTTAAAGGAAATCAAAGAAGACTTAAATAAATGGAAGAATATTTACTGTTCATGGATAGGAAGACTAAACATCATTGTATTAGTTAGCCAAAGAGGTGCCTTTGCAAAATATACCAATAATTGGTTGGTCTTTATAAAAGGTATTTATTTGGGGTAGATGCTTACAGTTACCAGGCCACAAAGCATAAGTTCTTCCCTCACCAAAGTCCACGTGTTAGAGCAAGACAGCTGCCAACGTCTGCCAGAGCTCAGGCCTTTGGGTTCCTCTCCTGCCAGGGCTGCATTTCTCTCCAGCTTAGTGCTTCTTCCACAAGGTCAGCTGTAGACTATCAGGCGAACGGCCCTTTCCAACATCAGAACTGCTTCTCAAAAATCTGCTTCTCAAATCTGCTCCCTCTGTCTTTGGCCTTGCCTTTTATACTTGAGAACACACCCACTGAGGGGTGGGCTCAATGCCCTACTGACGCAGCCCAGTCAATGCCCTAATCATAACCCAATCATGCCCAGATGAGCAGATCAGTTTACAAGCGTGATTCAATTTATATTTTTGGAATTCATAATTAGATAAAACTGTCAAACCATTACAATCATTAAGATGTCTATCCTACCAAAACTAATCTACAGGTCTGATGCAATCCCAATAAAAAATGAACATAGCATTTTTTTCTGAATTGGAAAACTAACTATTAAATTTATTTGGAAGGGCAAGAGGCCCCAAATAGCCAAAAACATATTGAAAAAGAAAAATGAAATTGGAGGAATCACACTATCTGGCTTTAAATCATACTACAGAAGATTGTGGGAAACATGTCTGATGGGTTAGGCAGATAAGGCTTAGCTCTCACTAAAACAACAAAGAAAAAGCCAGGGCTATCATGGGTACCTGCTTTGGGACAAAGCAAACCAGAACACTGTTTATTACCTCCCAGAAGAGTGAGGGTCAGATACACAAAGAATCCAAAACAAGTAATTGTGAGATATTAAACCTCCCAGCTGACAGGAAAGTCTCCCCTCCCCCACCACTGAGATATTAAGTGAGGGTAAAACTCCTGGTGAATTGTACCTAACTAAGAGTAGGTTGCTTACCTCAGTGGCTGGAAGGGACATACATACCCGGCCCTCGGGGTGGACAGACTAGGTGGAGACCTTAGCCCCCTGCTCCAAACAGGAGTGTGACAGCAGATTCCCTGTGAGGAAGAGGGATCTGGGAGAGTGGAGAGTGATTTCTTTGCAGCAAGTTTAGCTAGCTGGCCCCCCTAATATATCAGGAGTGACCCTGACTTGACAAAAAGAGGAGAAGGGGATAGTTTCAGGCAGTTGGTCATGCCCACCTAGGGTAAATAGAGGAATTACATCAGTGAGGAGGCAGAGACAGATGGCAATCAGCACCACTCCAGCTGACTGCAGGGGATCTAACCAGCCCAAGGGAAAAGGGGTAGATAGCCTGCTGAAAGGCTAATTAACCCAAGGAGGCAGAATAACTGAGTGGAAGAATTCCTGCCTGGCTTACATGAGGTCCTGGTTCAATTCCTGACTCTTCTATGTCAGGAAACATATAGACATTTTCTTTGTATCAGCTGTTTTTGAAACTCTTATTTAAAATTTTTAAAAAAAGAGTTCTTTTTCTTTTATTTCCCTTATTTTACTCACGATAACCCAGTTCAAAACCTGCAAAGGGCAGGCTGCAAGGTGAATTATTGAGGAACGCCAGTCTTTTTTTCTTTTGTTTACTGATCTATATTGCCTACCCTATTTCTTTTCACTACTTCATCTTTATATCTTTTGTTTTCCATTGTTCTTTCATTCCACCTCTTTTATGCAGTCTCCAATTTACCTTGTTTGTATTTCTCTCTCTCTCCTTTTTTCTGTTTACTTTCTCTTTTTTACTTTTCCCTTTTCTCTTTTATCTTTTCTTTTACCTCATCTCACCATTCTAGCCTTTTAATTCACTATATATACTTATTTCTCTATTCTCTTTCTTGTTTCATTGTTTCTATTCCACTTTCCTAATCTTATTCTTCTGTGCTGCTTACTCATGTTAATTCTTCAATTTCTTAGGTCTTGTACAATTGCTCTTCCAACTTTTACTATTGCCATTACTATTATTCTTTTTCTTTTCCTATATATTTCCTTTTCTCTGGTCCTATTTTTTCTTAAAAAAAGGAACATAGATCTCCATCACAAAAATAGCTGAATAGGGGAAAGATCTAGTCCAGTGAGTTGTTTTGGGAACCCACAGAGTAGCAGGCTTCTTGGCATTGATCTAGAGGGAGCTAGACAAAGAGATGAATTCCTCAAAGTGCTGCTGGCTTGATTCTTGTTTGCTGCATTTATTTTTCCTCGACTTCCCTTTTTCTGTGTAAACTGATTTTGTCTACCAATGCAACCCCTTTTCCTTCCTTCACCTTTCTACCTTCTGCTTTTGGTTGTTGTTCTTACATCCACATCTTTTTGTTTAGTACTCAATTTTTCTTGATTTTATTTCTATCTCATCTATCCTGTTTTCTTTCATTTATTAACCATTTTACTTTTTGCCTTTCCTTTTTCTTTCCCTTTCTCCTCAACATTCTAGCCTTTTCATTCATTCTATATATTTTTTTCTATTCGGTTTCCATTTCATTGTTGGTACTCCACTTTTTATTCCTATTACTCTACACTGCTTACATAAGTTAAATATTCATTTTCCAAAGTCTTATATGGTAGCTTTTCTAATGATTACTATTATTATTACTATTATCCTTTTACTTTTCTTACCTCTTTCACTTTCTCTGGCCTAATTTTTTCCTTCAAGGGAGCATAGACAAGAGCAAGGAAATAGAATAAGAATAGCAAAGTGTCAAAGAGAAAACTTAACACAAAAGTACAGTAATTAAATAAAACTCTATAGTAAAGAGAGAAACTCATCAACAGAATAAAATTTTATCCAGATGAAATGATGACCAGACAGCAACAAAAAATTACAAACCATACTAAGAAACAGAAAGACATGGCCCAATTCAATGAACAAACTGAAAACCAGGAAGTGATGTAGAACATTGAACAACTAATCAAAGCTGTCCAAACAAATATCATGGGCCAACTTAATGAAGTGAGGAAAGAGATTAAGGATATTAAGAAAACAGTGGGAGAAAATACTGAAGAAGTTGTAAACATACATAAAATGATGATGAATATGATGGTGTTGAATCACACAATCCAAGAAATAAAAAAGGAACTAGAAGCACATAATAGCAAATTTGAACAGACAGAGGAAAGAATTAGTGATGTAGAAATCAGTACACCTGAAATCAAATAGATAGTAGAAAGGATAAAT
>PVKH010016655.1:0-15674 GCA_004027955.1 Chaetophractus vellerosus
GGGTGCTATTCAATAGTTGTTATTGTTCCTTCATGAACGATGGGGTTTGGGATCAAATGAATAAGCAGAATCAAAATCAAGGATTCAGGTTTCACAGCTCATGTAGTCTCCTGTGCCAAGATGTTGCTCATCACAGAGGTGAGGTTTCTAAGGCCACAGCACAGTGAGCAACTTGAGAATGGCAACTTGGGTTTGTGCCAACACTTGCAAATTTTCTTACAGGTTCCTGCTAATTTGAAGCAGATAGCAAAACAAGTGTGAAAGTGTGGAATGACACATGCTAGAGGGAAGGGTGGGAGAGGGGAGAGAGGAAGCAGAGAATGGAAGAATGGTTCTATTTTAAGTGGTTGTTTAAATTCATCATCAACAACTCTTAGCCTTGTCCTTGTATTACTGTTTAATGAAAACCAGTAACTTTTCACATAAGTATGTGCCTGAGTCTCACCCATAAACTCACATGGAAGCAAGCAAATCATAAAGTTCACTCTAATGCAGACTTTTTTGTTGTCAAGGCCCCCTAATAGAACAAGAACTTGTAAAATGATGTGCATTTGAAATAGTGTACAGGTAGTCCAGTCCTTGATTGTGCAAAATAAATCAAGGAGTGGTGGGAGATGTAAAGGGAAAGAGGGAGGAGATGGGGAGGAGGGGGGGGGCAGAAGAGAGAAGCAATCTGATTATTCCAACTACCTTGCTTAAAATTCTCTCAAGGGCCCTGCCAGTAGAGCAAGGCAGTGCTGAGTAGTTGTAAGAGGACTAATACTTGCCTTTGGCAGTACAGGGGCTGGATTCAGATACAGTCAGTAACTTATGGAGTGACCTTGGATACATCATTCATCCTCTTTTAGTTTCTATTTCTTCATATTTGAAACAAGGACATATTCATAAGAAAGTATTTTTCTCTGTATGTTGGCTTTGTTGCAGAAATCCGATCCCGAAGAACCCAAACAGCACTCGGAGGAGCGGAGGAACACAATTTTTTTACATGCCGGCCCAGAGAGAAACCAGTCTCCAGATTCTGGGCCCCTAACAACAGTTTTTGTGGGGTTATATACGTTTCTATTCATTGGCTACTGGGTTGCTAAGCGAAAGAGATAAAATTCCTAGGGCTAGCAGGCAGGCAGTTAAAGTATTTGCTGGCTTAGCTCAGGGTTATAAGAAAGGGAGCTATCCTTTGTTTAGGTTTGTAAATTTTAGTTTAAAGAGGCATGCTGCCCAGCCCTTATCTTGCTAAAGATGGCCTGGAGAAAAGCAGAGGAGGAGAAAGGGAGAGTGGGATTGTTTGTTCTTCTAAAGCTGAGAATTCCCCCCCGTGTGGGGGGGGGCAGGGTTGGGGCTCCCACCTCCCTTATCAGCTTAGCTGAGATCACTTATATAGAGCACTTAGTACAGTACATGCAAATGCGAAATACTCAAAATATCTTAAGAATTATTAATGTTATTAGTTGGGACATGAATTGGCAGCTTTGGAAAGGCATTCGAAAGCTTATTCATTCATTTACAGACAAAGAAACTAAGGCCCAGGAATGTTTCTGGACTTTCTCAAAGTCACCCAGATAGGAATATAGTTATATATAACAAAGGAGAACAGTTTGTTTTGAAGTTCATAAAAGATGCAGAATTTAGAAAATTTGTCTCATGAGTGGTGCCTGTATGTCTAACATTTTGCCTGGAAATTCCATAAACATTATTAAAAACAAATTTCATCTGCTTTATCATATTCAAGCTATTACCAAATGACATTAGGAAGACAGGACAGGTTTCCAATAATCACACCCTCTCCTCCCCCCATATCAGCTTAACTCCTACTGGGCATCTGTCAACAAAATTATTTTCATGTAACGTTTTTCTAGATATTATGAGTCATGTGCTCAAAATTAAAACTTGCTGAAAATAGGTGGAAAAAGTTCACGTTGTTTGTCCAGTTACTGATGGTTAATTATTTTGTTTTTGTATCACTGCTATGAGAATATTTGCTTATCCAAGTTTTCTCAAATGATACCTTTATATAGAGTCCAGCCAATTCATCTCTCAGAAAGACAAGTCAGCATAATTGTAACAACCATTTCAGCTTTTCTTTCTGAAAGAAGAAATCAGACTCATTCCACATATTTCTTATGATAGCAAGAACATTTGTATAACTTTACAATAATTCTGTTGTCAATGGTGTGCATAAGTCATTTTATTTCATCTGATGTGTATTTCTTGAAAAGCCTTAAATGGTTAAATATTTTTCCAGTTGATATCTGAAGCAGAGAATTCAGGTGTTAAAAAGACTCAAAATTCTCATTTGAACTAAAATCAGGGCTCTTTTTACAAAGCTGACTTAAGACATGTGCATATGTATATGTATATTTATGTGTGTGTGTGTGTGTGTGATATTTCAAAGCATTGTGAAGGGAACAGGCTCAAAATGACACAGTAGCAATGCTCCAGAATGCCAATGGCAGTAGAGAGCTCTGGTACAGTCATCATCCCTCTCCTGAACTGGCTACTAGAATCACAATTACAGCATGCCAGAGCAGAAAGGCCTTAGACTTCATCTGGCCCAATATCCTCATTCCACCAGTGATGAAACTGAGACCTAGGACGGTGAAAATCAAACATTCAGCTATTAAGGAAAAAAAAAAAAGAAAGAGAACAAAAGGGTTAAGATTTGATTCACCCTTCCTAACAATTTAAATTTATGTTAAAACAAATAAATACATACATACATACATACATACATAAAATGTTATTCCTAACGTTTTATTTTAAAATTTGTATATAAATAAATTACTAAGCAGGGAAGTTTAGGAGCCACATGAAACACTCAGAGTTGGACAATTGTCTGCTTTATGGGGCTCTTCTGCTGAAAAATAACAAGACATTTCTCGTATTAAAATTAAAAAAATGCTGAGCATCATTAACAGAACTGCGCAGTCATAAAGGAAAGAATGTTCCCCTAAGCCAGCTGAAAGGCTATTTAGACTTTTTTGCTCACCTGAAAAAAGCAAACATACAATAAAACAAAACAGAAATGAATGCTAGAGCCAAGAGTCCTGAGAGATCCCCTATGACTTATCCCTGCATTAGTGACAGTGTGAGGCTGCTGCTTCCTGCCTGCTGGTGGCTCGTTATTTTGAACATGAAAACCAATAAAGTATAGTGAGGGAAAGTTTGTTCTCTATTAGAATTGGTATGTGAAAGATTTAAAACCACAAACCCCGTAAGGGGGTAATGCATGGTTTTATTTGCTTTCTGTTGTATCATAAGTTCTGACAATTCACTCCATATTGAAATTCTGAACATTTTTCTTCTGATAAAAACCCAAAAAGTCAATTGTTGGGCAACAATTTGAGTATTTTTTTGCAGGATACTTTTGCAAATGAGGTAAAGCACACTGCTTCACAGTAGGTAATTGATAAGAAAAAGATCTGGTTGTCTTACAAATCGCTTTCCCCTCAGTGTCAATAACCAAAACTGGCTGTGACCTGAGAAGTTGCTAAGAGTTCAAAGCACACACCTCTGAAGGCTGCTAGCTGCAAAAACACGTTCTTAATGCAAGCTGCTCATTTCTGGGAATTCTCTTTTTCTTCTTTAGATATGACAACACATCATTATAAATCAGGTGTTAAGGGACAGCATTCTGAAAAAAAACCCGAATTTGATAACTAGGGTTATGGGAATGTGTTAAGATCAGTTGTTTAAAGATCAGCCAATTCCCAAGCAAAATGATAGTTAATTAACTACATGCTTCTTTTCAGGCTTTATTCCAAAATCTATCAAGGATCCAGAGTAGCAAAATAATTTTTTCTTTAGCTTTTTAAGAACTTAGATCACAAATATATTTGGAGACAAAAAGTGTCATAGCAAAATGTACAAAATATGCATTAGAAATTTTGAATTTTCATTTCAAATACTTTCATAATAAACTTTTAATTCATTTTTGTCTTGTTCTTAAAATGACAATTTAATAGGAAAATTTAATTTTAGATATGTTAGGGTTTATCTACAACTTAGACCTTCATTTTATGGTTGGGAAATTGAGTTGCTCAAGTTTTTACAGCTAAGTCTTTTGCATGTTCTATGTTACCTGCTTTTCTCCCTCCAAAATACATAAACATCACTATATGTAAATATAACTGAAGAAAATTAGTCATAAAAGGCTCCACCCCCCCCCCCCCCAAGCCCTTCCTCTCAGGACCTCTATGGTAATGGAAAAACCATTATTCTCTCTGAGCTTAATTTCTTCTCCTGGAAAAAAAAAGAAATGGAAGGGGGACTCTTGTAGTGTCATCCACCTCACAGGTTGCCCCAGTGGTTTTCCAGCTGTGCTGGTGTTGCACAGACTCCTGCAGGGGACGTGGGCTGAGGGTTGCAGGCTGGAATATGGGTGAGGTTGGGAGTGACAACTGGAATACAGGTGGAGATGGGCCTGGCGGGATTTGTATTTCACAGACATTTCAGGCCAAGGCTATGTTCATGTCTGTTTTACAAACTGCTACTTGATTATAGGATTCATTTGAAGTCAGGGTTTTGCAACTATTGTTGATCATTATCATGATGAAAAGATTTGGTCTTGAAGGTATTTTGAAAAGGGCTTTGAAAAATGTAAGATATATTTTATTAATTTATAATACATATTATTAATTTAATAATAATTATTAATTCCCCCATTAAAAGTGGTTCTTAATCAAATGAAGGACAAAACATTCCCCCATAGGACATTCATTAGCAGTGAATCACAGCTGTACATAAGCAAGGAAGCCACTTATCTTTTTTTATGAAATAATTTTGACAAGTGAGAGAGAGTGACTCCACAAGCTTTCTACCCCAGGGTTTCCAACTATGAAAATTAAATAAAATAACAACAACAAAGTCTTTCAAAACTGTATGCTTCGCTATTGTTTTTTTTTTGTTGAAGAAGAGTTTTCCTGATTTTTTTTTATTTCATTTTTTTTCAAGGTCCATGGGACTGTCTGGTTCCACCTTGAAGTAGGTGGAAATTCATAAAGCTATTGAGTAGCTTAAGCAGCTATCAATCTATCTGTCTATCTGTATGTATGTGCATGCATGTACATGTTTTTTAAAATCTCTCTCTATATATACATATATATATTTTTAAACGCATTTTTAAAACACATCTTTCCAAAATAATTTTCCTTGTCACATGCTTGCTAGCCTCTAAAATCTGCTGCAAAAGAGGGTAATTAAGGAGATTGATGTTCCCTAATGGTTTACCAAATTGTGAGAAAGTTTTCAAAAGAAAGTGTACCATTGTAATTGTGGATTTGATATTTACAGTTCCAACTCCTTGCTTAAAACCCTGAAATACCTGGCATGTAGTAATCAGTTAGCCTCCTCATATATAAATTTGATTCATTTTTTGATGAGGATAGAGGGAGGGGTGAGGGGGCACTTCTGAATTGTGGCCATGAGCCATTTATTAATGAGTGAACCAAGTTGACTGCTCTAGAGTCTCCTCTCAAATCACCTTAACTGTTCTGTGGTTGCTGCCACAGCAATGATGGATGATTTTTCTATGAAAATGATGATTTTTAAGTCAGTAATATATCTTAAGGAAATCATTAAGGATACACATTAAGATTTTGCTAGCAGAAAATCATTGAAAAGTTGATTATTATAGTAGAGCATTGGGAACAACCCAAATTTCAAAATTAAGGGGCTATTTAAATGAATATATAGTTTGTCCAAAAATGAAATTTTGTAACCAAAAATTGCCATTGTAGAAAATTACTTAATGACTGTTAAGTGACTTTAGCACCATAATACATATAATAGGAAAAGAGATAAATAGAACAGACATTAAAAACCTAGAAGCATATGCACCCAAATCCTTCCCAATAGCAAAGTCTTTAAAATGCACTTAGAATATAAATCAATTCACATACTACTTCTGTCTGTAATTTTTAGTTAAACAAATTTCACTCACATAATAAAGTGGAGTATGTAGAAGACTATCAAATCCCTGTCTCAGCAAATCCTGCACATCGAGTTTTCCTCCTAGCCTTCTCTCCAGCCTGTCTGCTTCCACTTTTGACATACTAAAATCTTTTCTGAAGACAGAAACGAAGGTGATGTATTTAAAATGAAATTTGGTTGTCAATACTCTCCAAAATCTTCAATGACCTCCCTTTACATTGGCAATAAATCCTAAACTCCACTGTGGCTGGCAAGGAACCACAGGAAATGGCCCTGCCCCATCGGCTATCTTGTTTCTACCTCTTTCTTTTCCTTCCTTCCTCCCTCCCTCCCTTCCTTCCTTTCTTTTTTGGCTATCTCATTTCTTGGTGCTCTCTCTGGAGCTCTCCGGGCTCCTGTCACCCTAGGACTCTCCAAACTCTTCTTTACTTTAGGGTCTCTGAATGTGCTATCCTATTCCCTGAGATATTCTTTATCCTGCTCATTCTTCAAGTCCCAGTTTAAATGCCATCTCTTTAAATGCTCTCACAATCTTAGCTAAATGAGTCCCTGCTATGCCTTTATCATTTTCTATAACAACACCTAAATCAGTTTTTATTTACTCTACGTTTTTACTTGTCTTTTTGACCTTTAACATAAAAAGTATTAGGCTATAATTTCCATAACAATGGTGATCATGCCTCTTTTATTCATTACTATACAGTACCTGGAACATAGCAGGTGCCAAAAAAATGGTTAAATGGAAACAATTCTTATCTTTTTTTGGTGTAGTCACATGAGTTGTGGTTGTGACCTCTATTACAATCAGAGAAAAACAACCTTTAGGTTTTCATTTCTGTAGAATATAATATACCCATTTAAAAAAAGGTTTAAACAAAATGAGTTCCCTTTATCTGTATAGCTTTTGTTGTACAAGAAAAAGTGATTGTACAATATCTTTGTAAATGATATTAAATGACTGAGGGTTTTCATGTAATTCAATGAGTTTATCAAACTCTTAGGCAAATGCTCATCAGTCTCACATGAGACAGGAGTAGCTACAGCAGATATATAAACAATCTGCCTTCTCTGGCCACAAAAGTGAAGGCAGAAAATTATATTCTTTTCATAGAATTAAGCATTTTCTGTTAAATAAATTTACTTCAACATTATCCTCTTTAATTAAAGATGCCAGATTAATCAGCTTGGACGGAAGTTATCATTATAATCAATAGCCTTCCTGAAAAAGAACAGGATTGCTATGGTTTTCTTTCATTTATGGTTGTTCTTGAATTTAAAACACTATCATACACCACATACAAAACTTATTTCTCAGAATATTTTGAACATCTACCATTTACTAAAGTGTATCATCACCTCACTATCATTATAATAGATTTTTAAATTAAATTTGCCACAAGAGATACTACCTTCTGTGAGGCATTAATTATTTTTAAAGAGAGATAGGGTAACTCAAAATTACAAGTGCTCCATATGAATTACAATGAGTGGATGCACTCTATCCCAGGATACTAGGCTCCAAATCCCATACAAGAGACCTTCAAAATGTCTATCAAGAAAAAAAAAATTTTTGACATGTTATCTCTTCACTGTGAGTATCTTAGAAGGTCAGAACCTGTCTGGAAAGTGATGAACAGTGGAGTGGTTTTGTCCAGAGAACTTCATAGTTCTTTTTATTAGGCTACATTTAAGATGTGAATGGTAAGATAAAGGTATATAGTATACCATAAAGTTCTTTGTGTTTTCAAATCTAATGGATACTTTTTCCTACTATACCTACAGAGATTAAAAGTTATATGTATGTCCCCAATACACAGACACACACAGATATGTATTTATGTAGCATCACAGCCCTTTATAAGTACACACTTTACTCCAAGTATCAAAAACTTAAGTGTGTAGATTGTGACTGTAACTGTGGCATAGTATGGAAGAAATCAATGTTGGCAGATGCTGTTCCTTATAATATAATAAGATATTCAAATAAAAAGACTTTCAATTACATATTGATGTGGAATTTATAAAAAATGTACCATCAGAAAATTGTTAGTCTGTGAAGAACTCTGTCAAGGCCAATTTGTCCATGGTTTTCAAGGCATGGGACACATTGAAAAGGAAATTTCATGACAATGGGACAGGTTGAGCAAAGCTCTATTAGGAATGGCTAATGGAGACCAATATGGTTCCAACTCTGATTAGAGGAGTTTCCAGGCTCACAGGGAGAGATTTAAGTATACAAAGAAAATTCTAGTATAGTGAACTGAGTTAAAGAGTTAGATAGAGTTAGAATCTGGGTTGGTCTGGAAAGAAGATCTAAGTATAAATTTAGATCTAAGAAGCATTATAAAAATGAGGAGAAAAGAGTTAATTTGCCCTCAAAGTGTTGCTCTGCATAAAGTTATATATTTAAGATTTTTAAGGGGGCAAGGTATAAACTATATTAGTTGAGAGAATAGCAAAGAAGTATCCATACAATTAGATACTTGGTGAAGAAGGACTTCCACTTTATTATTCATCCCAAGGAAGGACAATGGGGAGATAGGGAGGACTCAAAAAAATACAATGCAGAATGCTCTCACATTTCAGTGAGAGCATAAAATAAATTTTCTGACCTGATGCCCTAATACCATTCATTTTCTTTGGATTTCATCATTACTGAGGAAATTTTAAAATACAAAATAAATATATAACCTCTTTTAACTAACTGTCAAGGTCAGGGCGCTCACAGAGATGTCACATGTAGTCCTCATTGACATTTTCAAGACTTTGTGTTTGTTTACTGAATCCAGTGAACTAACATCTGCCCCAGATATTTTGAGACTTGGTGCTCTATAAGACAATAAATAAAATACAGCTGGTATCATAATGTTTAGACACTAATAAGTAGATTTCAGATCTAAAACCCCTAGACAGGCCTAACAAGTGGATAAATCAACAAGGTGTACAGATTTCTGGCATTTATATTTCTCATGATTTTCTTTTCCCTTTCCATCCTCTTCTTTTATTATCCAGGTAGAGGAGGAGATAAATTGATAAAAGAGATATCATGGTTAATGATGTAAAGTAAATATTCAGATCAACTTGAAAATTAGTGACAAGAAACTTGAGAAATAAATCAGTACTTCATTCTGCCTCCCCTTGAAAGAAAGCACAAGTAAAGAGTTATAGCGGACATTTGTGGGCATGGAAACCAAACAAAAAAAAACTTGGGCGGTTTTAGAAAAGTATCAGCCCCATCACCAATCATTTAATGCTCATTTACTATGTATAATAAATGGTTCAGTGCCTTAAAACAAAAATGTATAATAGGGAATTTGATAAAGAGGGAAGAGGGAATTATTTAGAAATTTGAAGAAACCTGAAGTATTAAGAAATATACTTGAAAGGGAAAATACTAGACATTATTTGGTGAGATCTTCCAGTATGTCTCTGGTAAGAAAATGGAGATATCAAAAAGAGACTTCTGGTTGAGTTGATGGGAATGTCATAAATGAACTCAGTATATACCCAGAAATTGGAAACATTCACATATAGTTGACCCAAAGCAAGTTGAATTAAATGAGGATTTCAAAGGAAAGGCATCTGCAAGTGGTCTGTAGAGGTCCAAATTCTTGGAGGGCATTCTCAAAAGTTATATATGGTCCAGGGTAGGACAGGCATCTATCTGCTAAGGTGATTCTGATGTAGTGGTCCACAGGACACACTTAAACACTGCTCTGAGAAGAGTCACTTCTTTCCTTCCTTAGCCTTTCTCAATATAGCAACCCAGAGGTAAACATTCTGTAAGAGGAAAGTCATCTCTACTATTATAGACTGTGTAATATTGCAATTATACTTGTAGCTGACCAAATCTTCCCTTATTAATATAAAGTGATAAATTTCTAGAGCATTAGTTATTCACTTAAAACATTCTCCATTACTTTTATTTTTGAATATGTTTGTATAATATTAATGTATATTATAATTCTAAATGTTATTAAGTATAAGAGCTAGGGATGGGCAGTATGGAAGAAGGAACAGAAGGGATAAAAGAGGAAGAGAACAAATTGGCTTCAAGTTCTTCTGCCTATTTCCTGGCTTAATGACCTTAAGTTCCTATCTGTCTGAAATCAAGGAAATTAAATACACAAACTTTTTATACCCATTCCAAATCTTAAATTTGATGATTATATTCAATGGCAATTTAAGATTATATTTAAGATAGTATTCATTTATTTAGTTATTTACAATTATTTATATCCAATTATTTTAGCACATGCTTTGTTTAAAATGTGGTACAACAGTTAAATGGAATAATGAATACATTAATATCAGGCCACTTAAAACCATTTTATTTATGCTTTATGCCAGTAATAATTAATTATATGTGAAGTGTCATATTGGCTTGAAAAATGAGCATTTGATCAGTCTCATAACATTACACAGTTATTTGGGGATGATGATTCCATAAGATTAGAAAAAAAATCTCCTTGGCCACATAACAAATGGTTTATAGGTAACTGAAAAAATGTCAGGATGCTATTTTACTCTGTATGGTGAATTCCTATTGATCTCTCAAAACCCTACTCAAATTCGACCTACTTCAAGAAGTCTTCCCCCAAAATGACCAATCTCTATTTCTACCTGCAGATAGTTTATCCCTATCTCCTCTTTGATAACTGCATACCTTTTATGATTTCCCATTGTTGCACATATCATACTGTATATTGTTTACATGTATGTCTGTCCCACAATTAAACCATGAGCATTTTAAGATTAACGACTTAATTATATTCGTTTCTTTATCCCTGGATCACTCATCTTGAAGGACCACATGTAGTATATTAATTTCCTAGATGCTAAAACAAATACAATACAATGGGTTGGTTTAAAAACAGGAATTTATTGCCTCATGGTTTCAGAGGCTAGATGCTTGCTTCCTCCTGGGGTTGGTATCTTCTGGCTGGCCAGAAATGTTGGGGTTCCTTATCTTTTCTGTCAGAATTGCATTGAACATGGCAGCATCTTCTTTTTTTTTCTGCGTTCCGTTGACTTCCAGGTTCTGGCTGCCCTATGGTTTCTCTCTCTGTCTGAAGTTCATTCTGCTTATAAGGAATTCCGGTAATTCGGATTAAAGCCCAACCTGATTCACCTGGGCCATACCTTAACTGAAGTAACATCTTCAAGAGATCCTATTTACAATGGAACCACACGCACCAGAATTCAAACCAAGACCATGTCCAAACTGGGGTACACAATAAAATTCACCACATGTAGGTTCTGAAAGGAGGCTGTGAATGAATAAATGAATGAATTTGTAGTAGTACTTTCAGATAACTCTACTGGTTAACTCTCTGGATGGAGATGGGGGTGTCTGGGTCTGGATTATAGCCATCATATTTGAAGCACTAAAAACTATACTGAACCATAATTGTAAGGAATTCTACAGAGGCCCTTTCCCACCCACCCCCATGATGACTAATATTTTTAACTAGAAAATTCTTCCCAAAATTGATTTGGTGATCCTGATTTGCTGGTGCCCTGAGCATGTGCTTAGGCTGCTTGTTGGTTACTAATGAAGAGAGTGTCTAAGAGAAAGGTTTCTAAAATTAGAAGGACCTAGCTTTGCCATTTATTAATTACAAATAATAGGCAATTTATTTTCCCTTTTACCTGTAAAACGGGGGAAAAAACAGTACATATCCTCCTCAAGTACTTGAGAGGATTAAAGAGAGCACTTAGATTTGTAGCTTAGCACAAAGGAAGCATTCACTAAATATAAAGAGTTGACAGCCTCTTGATTATAAAGGAAATGTCCTGATTACAAATGAAGGTTTGATTATAAGAGAATATGTCTCCAAGGTTTCATCATTCAACATAATTTTTTAAAATTTTTATATTTTGTATTTTTATTTTTTAAAATTTATTGAAGTATATCACTCATACATAAACATACATAAACAATAATTGTATAGTAATAGTTGTGAACTTACAAAACAAACATACTTAACATACAGGGCTCTCATACCTCACCCTACCACCAATACCTTGCTGTTAAACATTTTTAACTAATGATTAAAGAGCATCCTCAAAATATTACAATGAAACAAAGCATTTTTCCCCCAACCCACCCTATTATTATTATTTTTATGTGATTTATACATGAACATACATAAACAATAAGTGTATAGTAAAAGTTAACTTACAAAGCAAACATGCATAACATCACACAGGGGTCCCATATATCAACCCACCACCAGCACCTTGCATTGTTGTGAGACATTTGTTACAAAATAGGAAAGAATATTGTCAAAATCTTACTGCTAATTATAGTCCTTACCTTACATTTGGTATATTTTTCCCCCAACACACACTATTATTATTTTTTAAATATATTTTTATGACAGAAGTTGGAAACTTACAAAACAATCATGCACATGTACAGAATTCCCAAAAAACACCTCTTTATTAACACACCACAACGTGGTGGAATATTTATTACACATTATGAGATAATATCATCAAACTATTACCAGGTCCATAGCATATATTTGGCACACTCTTTCCATACTCCCCCATTATCAACACAGTACATCTTTGGCATAGATGCAAGAAAATTATGTTATTACTGTTAACCACAGTCCATAGGTCACTCCAGTTGTATTTTTCCCATGCTTCTCCACATTTTCACCACCACTGCAGTAGTGATGTACATCTGCTCTCGCTCACAAAGGACACTCTTGCATCTGTACCATCAACCACAATTCTCATCCACCTCTGAGTTTACTGTGCTATTCAGTCCCTAGATTATTCTCTAGCTTTCTATCAATTGGCATTTATATCCCTAGACTACCATTTTCAGCCACATCCCCATTTATAAATCAGCTGTTATGCACTATAATGTGTTACCATCAACTCTGTACATTTCCACACTTTTACAGTAGAGCTAATTAAAACTTCTACATACATTAAATATCAGTAGTCCATCTCAGTCCTCCTCTTATCTCCTTTAAGAATCCACCATCTACCACCAGGTCTTGAAAATATTTTCCTACATTTTCTTCTAGAAGCTTTATGGTTCTTGCTTTTATATTTAGGATTTTGATCCATTTTGAGTTAATTTTTGTATAAGGTGTGAGATAGGGTCCTCTTTCCTTCTTTGGCTATGGATATCCAGTTCTCTCAGCACCATTTGTTGAATGGACTGTTCTGCCTGAGCTGGGTGGGTTTGACAGGCTAGTCAAAAATCACTTGACCATAGACGTGAGGGTCTGTTTCTGAACCATCAGTTCAGTTCCATTGGTCTATGTGTCTGTCTTTATGCCAGTATCATGCTGTTTTTACCACTGTAGCTAGGTGTATTAGTCAGCCAAAGAAGTGCCTTTGCACAATATACCAATAAATGTTGGTCTTTATATAGGGCATTTATTCGGGATAGAAGCTTACAGTTACCAGGCCACAAAGCATAAGTTTCTTCCCTCACCAAAGTACATATGTTGGAGCAAGACAGCTGCCGACGTCCTCCAGGGCTCGGGCCTTTGGGTTCCTCTCCTGCCGGGGCTGCCTTTCTCTCTGGGCTTAGCGCTTCTTCCGCAAGGTCAGCTGTTGACTATCAGGCGAACTGCCCTCTCCAACATCAGAAATGCATCTCAAAAATCTGCTTCTCAAATCTTCTGCCTTGCCTTTTACACTTGAGACCACACCCACCGAGGGGTGGGGCTCAATGCCCTACTGACGCAGCCCAGTCAAGGCCCTAATCATAACCCAATCATTCCCAAGTGAGCAGATCAGTTTTCAAGCATGATTCAATTTATATTTTTGGAATTCATAATTAGATAAAACTGTTAAACCATTACACTACGTAATATGATTTAAAGTCTGGAAATGAGAGTCCTCCAACTTCGCTTTTCATTTTTAAGATGTTTCTGGCTATTCAAGACCCCTTACCCTTCCAAATAAATTTGATAATTGTGTTTTTCATTTATTTTAAAAAATGCTGGTGGAATTTTTATCAGGATTGCCTTGAATCTGTATATCAATTTGAGTAGAATTGCCATCTTAATGAAGTTTAGACTTCCAATCTGTGAGCATGGAATGCTCTTCTAATCATTTAGGAGTTTTTTTTACTTCTTTTAACAATGGGTTGTAGTTTTCTGAATACAAGTGCTTTACATCGTTGGTTAAAATTATTCCTGAATATTTGGGTTTTATCTGTCATATTTTATTTTCACCACTCTTTTCACAGTTTTAGTTACTTTTATTGACATGATTTTCATTCCTAGACTCTCTTCCAGTCCTCTCTCTCCTGTCTTTTCTTTTCAAGCTGTAGCACACCCTTTAGTATTTCCTGCAAAGCTGGTCTCTTGGTTTTAAACTCTCTCAGTTTCTGTTTATCAGTAAATATTCTAAACTTGCCCTCATTTTTGAAAGACAATCTTGCTGGGTATAAGATTCTTGGCTGGAAGTTTTTTCTTGCAGTATCTTAAATATATCATACCACTGTCTTCTTGCCTCTGTGGTTTCTGTTGAGAAATTGTCACTTAATCTGCTATTTTTCTATATATGCCTTCAAATTCTTCTTTGTGCTCATCCAATGTCTTTTTAAAAACAATTTATTGAAGTATATCATTCATACATGAACATACATAAACTATAAGTAAACATCATGATCTTACAAAACAAACATGCATAACATCATACATGGCTCCCACACATCACCCTCCCCGACCACAAACACCCTTCATTGTTGTGAAACATTTGTTAACAAATCATGAAAGAGTATCATCATAGTATTACTTCTAACTATAGGCCATATCTCCCTCCCCTATATATATTTTTTAAGGATTTATTTATTTATTTACTTACTTACTTTTATTCACTTTAAGCCCCCCACCACCATTTTTGATGTTTCTGTGCCCATTCACTGGCCATTCTCTGTGTCTGTTTCCTGCCCTCTATTCTCATCCTTCTCTTCCTGTCTTCCCTGGGATTTGATCTTCGGAATCTCCAATATGGGAGAGAGGCATCCTACTGCTTGTGCCACCTTAGTTCCTGGCTTTTTGGTGCTTCTCGTCTTGGCTCTCTCTTGTGTCACTCTCTTGTTACATCATCATCTTGTTGCATGGCTCATGGGGCCTGGTGGCTCATCTGCACACAGGGCTTGACAGCTCAAGTGCTCGCGGGTCTGGTGGTGCACCCATGCACAGGGCCTGGCAGCTCACCCTCCAATATTTTCTTTTCTTTTTTTTTTTGGTTACATATCTCCCCCTTTCTGCTTGCTCTTGCTATGTTTATTTCTCTGTGTTCTTCTGTGTCTGCTCTGTCTCCCCCTGTTGCAGTGATGCACCGAGTCAGATCACCGCGCAGGCGGCTCTGCTCCATTTGCGGGCAGGTCTGCTTCTGTTCACAGGCAGCTCCGCTTCCGTTCATGGGTGGATCTGCTCCATTTGCAGGTGACTTGCCCTGCCCATGGTGGCTTTGCTCTGCCCATGGCAGCTCTGCCCCACCCATGGCAGCTCGCCCTTCTCAAGGCGGTCTGCCCGCTTTAGAGAGGTCCCTGGGAACCAAACCCAGGGCCTCCCATGTGGTGAACCGGTGCCCTATCCACTGGGCTACAGCTGGCCCCCTCCAATGTTTTCTTGATATCCTTAATCTCTCTAGCCATCTTACTGAATTTATTAAGGAGATTTGTTTGAACATCTGTGGTTGGTTGTCTCAACTTCTTTATGTCATTTGGAGGCTTATCTTGTTCCTTTAATTGGGCCATATCT
>PVKH010016656.1:0-15668 GCA_004027955.1 Chaetophractus vellerosus
AGATAGAAATGATACATTTTAGATCAAGACACAGCAAATCCAGTGAGCACAAGCCAGTTTCTTGAAGCTGTAGCACAATCTTCCATGTTGCCTACATCTGTTGCGCTGACATTGCTCTTTCATCTCAAACCTAAAGCCTTGAGGAGATGGAGTCCCCATGACTAGCTGATGGAAGACAACACACTACAAAGTTTTAATGCTATCCTCTAGGGTGAAATATTTAAATAATTCAAGAATTGATTTATACTGTATTATCATCAATAGCTACAATACCTGAGTCCAGGGACCCAAGGTAGAAGTAGAATTTTCATCAGACTCGACCAATTGGCTGAATTTGTATTTTCTGTTTTTGCCTCTTGGGTTCTGCTGTATTGAAGGTGCCTGTGAGACTAGGAGGAAGTGCTTCATCTACTGAACTCAAGTTGTAACTTGTGTCTGGCAAATGAACAGATAAATGAATCATTACATTAACAGGAGTAATTGGCTCTAATTATTATAAAGAGCTAGGATTGCCCTTACATAATGGGGACAAAAGGAAATATGTCTGAAATATGGAGCAGTCAGACTTCTATGCTAGTTGAATGGGCAATTGCAGCAACCAAAGTGTGGAAAGACCAAGTCTTTGAAGGCTGACACTCTGGCTTCTCCCAACTAGATAAGCAAACCAGACTGACTAAAATGCTGAATGAAAATGAGGAAAAACTGAAATGGGTGGTACAGGATGGTGCAGCTAAATATCATTTACAACCTCAGGTCAAATTGCAGCAGCTTGTTCCTTTTGTATTTTATCGTTTTTGTTAAAGATTTTGGCTGCAGTGTTGGTTATATAATTTGTGGGACCCAACCTGAAAACGTGGAATCTGTTTAGAAAGCAGGAAGAAAATGCAGTTAAAGTTACTAAAATATAAAGCTCTTTCCTCTCCTTTTTTCTGGTCTCTCTCTTGACCAGTTATGATGTTTTTAACTTGCTTTTTAATATAATGTTTTCTCTGGTAAGTAGATACTCTTTGGGAATAGGACAAGTACAGACCCCCCCATAGGTGCCCAGGATCCCCATTAACTCAGCATGTGGACCTGAGGCCGATGGGCTGTCAGGATTGACTTCCTGCCAGCTGCTAGATCTACATGCCAGCCTGGGAAGGGCAGGGTGGGGGAGGCAATTTGGGGGACTGGGAAGCCAATCTCTTTTTCCCAGGGTCCCACAGAACAAACTCACAGTAGAAAGGTATAGTCCCCATAGGGATTACAACCTCCACACCCTGCTCCAGAAGGCACTCGGTATCTGGATTGGGAGTGAGCTAGAAGCTTACCCCTGCCAAGTGGCCTGTCCAATGTGCAGTGGTGCTGTCAGCCCTGGCCTCACTGCCATTGCATACCCCATTCCCACATACTGCAGGGCATGGGTACCTGACTTTTTTTTTTTTTTGCTTTAGTTTTTTTTTTAACAATTTATTGAAGTATATCATTCATACATGAACATACATAAACTATAAGTGTTCAGTAAACATTGTGATCTTACAAAACAAATATGCATAATATTTTGCAGGGCTCCCACACATCACCCGCCCCCCCAAACGCCCTGCCTTGTTTTGAAACATTTCTTAACAAATCATGAAGGAGCATCGTCAAAGTATTACTAACTATGGTCCGTATCTTCCTCCCCTATACATTTTTTTTTTAAGATTTATTATTTATTACATATCCCCCCCCCTTTCTGCTTGCTCTCACTGTGTGTCCATTCTTCTGTGTTTTTCTATGTCTGCTTCTTGTCTCCCCCCGTCCCCGCGGCAACGCGCCGAGTCGGCCCTCCACCGCGGTGGCTCTTTCCGTTCGAGGGTGGCTCCATTCCGTTCCCACGGGCGGCTCCGCTCCATGTTTTGCGGGCAGCAGTCCTCCATGTTTTTTGTGGGCTGCTCGGCTTCCGCAGTTCGCAGGCGGCAGCTCCGCTTTTCACAGGTGACTTTGCCATGCCCGTGGGGGCTCCGCCCTGCCCGTGGTGGCTTTTTGCCTTGCCCGTGGCGGCTCTGCCCCACCCACAGTGGCTTGCCTTTCTCAAGGCCGTCTGCCCGCTCGGAGAGGTCCCCGGGAACCGAACCCAGGGCCTCCCATGTGGTACACCAGCGAGCTCTTTATCCACTGAGCTATCTAGCCGGGCCGTCCCCTATACATTTTTTAAGGATTTATTTATTTACTTACTTTTATCCATTTTTACCGCCCCCCCCCCCACCGTTTTTGCTGTTTCTTGTCCGTTTGCTGGGCAACTCTCTGTGTCCATTTCATGCCCTCTCTTCTCATCCTTCTCCTCCTGCCTTTACTGGGATTCAATCCTCGGAATCTCTGATGTGGAAGAGAGGCGTCCTACTATCTGTGCTACCTTAGTTCCTGGTTTTTCGGTGTGTCTCATCTTGGGTCTCCCTTGTGTCACTCTCCTGTTACATCATCATCTTGCTGTGGGGCTCGTGGGGCCTGATGGTTCCCCTGCTCACGGGGCCTGGTGGTGCATCTGCACGTGGGGCCTGGTGGCTCACCTGCTCACAGGGCCTGGCAGCTCACCCACTTGCAGGGCCTGGCAATGCACCCACACTTGGGCCTGGCGGCTCACCCACTCAGGCCTGGTGGTCCATGCCTTCCATATTTTTCTTTTTTTAAATTTTTACCAGGAGGCCCCGGGGATCAAACCCAGGTCCCTCCATATGGGAGACGGATGCCCAACCACCCAAGCCACATCCGTCCCCCTGCTATATCTCCTACGGTTGACCGAAGACACCCAAAGTTACAGTCTTTTCCCATACAGGATGGTCATATAATAAATCAGGCTTAGTTTATCACCAGCATTCTAAAAACCAGACCTAGGGAGAAAAACTAGGTCTGGGGACACATGCATGGTTTCTAATATAGTGAATGGTTAGCCTACCCTAATTACCACAAAATCAGGACAGTGAGAATATTTGCATCTGACTCTGACTTTCTTTGTACTTTGCACAGGTAGCCAAAAGAAATGACAGAACACAGTCCTCTGCTATTGATGTGACCTGGTTGCTACCTTTGAGGGCCTGGCCATAGTTGCAAGGCAGGGTCCAGGAGAGGAAGGCCATGTGTCCAGAGTGCTAGTGCATGGCAAAGAGTTAGGTGAGGACCCTTTCCAAGGAGGTGATGAGAGTTGGGACAGCTGGGGAGCTGAGTTTCCTACTATGCATGATGTCCTATGTAACTGCACTGGTCACAGGCCCATGAAGCTATTTTTGCCTAAAAAAATGGACTTAATATATGGTCTGTGAGGTCTAAGCCATTCAAGATTTGGATTCAGCAAATGCTTTTCATTTCCTCAAACACATTCCATTGGCCTGACTCTGATTTCAGCTATGATCATGATGGGCGGTTTTGCAGTAAAAACACCCTTCTTGACTGTGTGTTGAATATCTCTACTTTTCTGCTTCAGGGTCATGGCTGAAGCAAGAGGAACTCACAAATCCCATGCACAAGGGCAGCATGAAAGTTCGGGTATATTAAAGCACCTGAAGTCACACCTCAGCCAATATGGGATGGGAACTGGTAGACAAATGTCCAACATTTCAACTGCTTATGGTTAATTTCTGAGGCACTGTCAAGTCTTCCCAGAGATTCTTGTAGAATGGAGTCACTGTTGCCTATTTTGGGGTCACTTTCCAAATCAACCTTATGGATCCAAGTCCTTGCCTCAGGCACTTTGGGGGGATGCAAACTAAGATGTTGGAAGCGGGGAGTGAATAGTTGGTGCCACTATTTATTCCTTTGCCAATACCCCTCAATCATTTTCCAATGCTTTAACAATAATTAATAGTATTTTGATTATGTGAATCATGGTGTTCTGAATGGAACTTCTAAGACTCTAATGGGAGTTCTAGGCGCTGGGAAAATAAAGCTGCCATTTCATCAGAACAGTAAAAAAAACCCCTTTTTTGAACACCTCTCTTTTGTTTTGGTATTCTGGTAGAGTCTCAAGAATTATTCCTTTAATTCCAGAGTTATATAGCAAATTAAAACAAAGAAACCAAAACCACTTTTTTGGGGATGAAATCTTTGCGGTAATAATGGAGTTTTAAACTTCTAAGCCCAGTGTTCTCATAATGTAGATTGATGTGCATGCCTTTTTGAATCAGAATTTTGTCAATAAAAATTGTGTTATTCTTCTTCAGAGAAATGTTTTCTTTTCCATATATAGATTGTAACTACACAGTGCTGCATTTCAATGCTTATTTGTGCAGACATAAATGCTTTCATATTTGACCAGTCCCTAAGTCCAGAGCTGAGACCCAGGGGCCTGCAGAACAGATGTGAAGGCTTGGTGTATACCTTTATTCAGAGAAATAACCTGAAAGGAACCAGGTTAGGTTTGTTGAAGTTCATCCTGGTTCACTGAATAATCCCATTGTTAAATTGTACTTAGTTTTTGTTGTTATTTATTTTTTAAAATTATTTGTTAATAATTCCTTTTGCATTCTAAGTACTTAGCCACCAAGTCAGAGATTCCAGACTTATCCTTCATTTTTCTTATCAAAATGGCATCAATCAACCCTGGGGCCTATTGCGGCTACCTCTTTACTTTTTACCTTTTTATTAATTGTCTCCTCCCCATCTATCTTCTTATTTCCTTGACAGAAACATCTTTTATCTACCTCACTTATTATGTTTCCATCCTAATTTATTTTTCTTGACTTTTGTCTTGTCTCCTCTAATCCATCTTCCACACTTACAGAATAACATGCAAGACTGTCACCTATGAAGACCAGTACTGTCTGTCCAATAGAACATTCTGCAGTGATGGAAAAGTTCTAAATCTGTGAGTTCCATTTAGGGTACCAGAAGCTACACGGGTCTGTTGAGCACTTGAATTATGTCTAAGTGAGACTGAAGAATTGAATTTTTAATTTTATTAGATTTTAATTAATTTAATTTAAAAATTAAATAG
This sequence comes from Chaetophractus vellerosus, assembly GCA_004027955.1. NCBI lineage: Eukaryota > Metazoa > Chordata > Mammalia > Cingulata > Chlamyphoridae > Chaetophractus > Chaetophractus vellerosus. The sequence goes on from PVKH010016656.1 coordinate 4,949, forward strand.
CCACATGTGGCTATGAGTTACCATATCACACTGTAGGCCTCTAGATTTTAGCTCCACAAAGATGCTTTTTCTTCTTCTTCTTTTTTTTTTTAGGTACCAGGGGACAGGGATTGAACCCAGGACCTCATACGTGGGAAGCTGGTGCTTAACTACTGAGTCACATTGGCTTCCCTGAGTTGTTTTTTTTTTGTTGTTGTTTTGCTTGTTCTTTATTTTGATTTTTTTTTTCAGGAGGCAACAGGAACTGAACCTGGAACCTCCCATGTGGGAGGCAGGTGCTCAACTGCTTGAGCCACATCTGCTCCCAAGAGGCTTTTTCTTAGCCATTAGAAATAAGCTATTCTTTCGTATTTTCTCCTAAAGCCCCATGTACACATGATGCTTTACTGTTCTTAATTTATTTACTGGTATATCTTGTCCTACTGGTTTGTAGTTTCTTACAGACAGGGATCTTATTCTAAAAATAGTAATAACCATAATGACAAATTCAATAGTAATAATTGGCTAAAGTAACAATTTCTTCCTCTCCCTGTATTCCTGCTTTATTCTAAGAAAAAGTTCCACCAATAATGGACTTTTCCTGGAAAATTCATTGGAAGAATATTCTTCTCTCTTAATTTACCACATACTTTCTCCTCTTTGGGGGGAGGATTATGAAATCTGACTGGCAAAAGTCTAACATTTACTGGGCCATATCATACGTGGGGTTACTGTGCCTCAAAATATGATAATGAAGAAACACATCTGGATCTGACTTTAGAGATGCCTTTTAGAGGAAGGTTTGTTGACTTGGGGATTCACCATACTCTTTTCTACTTTCTATTATAGCAAAAGCTGTGTTTGTGTTGTAAGCCACAATATTCTATATGAAGATTGTATAAGTGTATTTGATTTACAGACCTAATTTTTCTCACAGGTGGTTTCCAAATTTTTGACTGTGGGAGAAAAGCTGAAGTTCTGTATTAGTCACCCAAAGGGGTGCCTTTGCAATATACCAAGAATTGGTTGGTTTTTATAAAGGGTATTTATTTAGGGTAGAAGCTTACAGTTACCAGGCCATAAAGTCCCTCACCAAAGTACATTGCCACGTGTTGGAGCAAGACAGCTGCCAACATTTGCCAGGGCTCAGGCTTCTTGGCTTCCTCTCTTCTCAGGGCTGGGTTTCTCTCCAGGCTTAGCTCCTCTGCTTGCTCCACAAGGTCAGCTGTAGACTATCAGCCGAACGGCTCACTTCTCTTCTCCTGGGGCATTCTGTCCAACATCAGAACTGCTTCTCAAAACTGCTTCTCAAATCTGCTCCCTCTGTCCTTTGCTTTGCCTTTTATATTCGATTCCCCCACCCACCAAGGGGTGGGGCTCAATGCCATATTGACGTGGCCCAGTCAATGCCCTAATCATAACTTAATCGTGCCCAGATTAACAGATCAGTTTGCAAGCATGATTCAATATCAATTTTTGGAATTCATAATTACATCAAAGGGCTACAAACTCCAATTTACTCTCTCAAAATCAAGCTATATTTTTCAGTGTAGCCCTTTGCTTTAGGACTTATCAAGCTTTGTTTAATAATGATTTGGCTTCCATTGTTTTCTTATATATGGTCTGAATTGGTTAAAACTTAGAAGGAAGAACTGATTAGTGTGTGATATCCTCAGTTCTCCAAGAATATTAATTGCTACCATTTATGTAGTACTTACTCTTTTGCCACAATGTGATGAATACTTTATACTTTCCCACATTCAAGCGACATTTATTGAATACCAATATTATTCCAAAAACTGTGCTAAATTCTCGGAATACAGCAGTGAGAAAAATTACCTCGGTGTTTATTTATATTGAGTTTGTATTCCAGAGGAAGAATATATAATAAACAAGCAATAAAATACACAAAAATACATCTTTGTAAAGTGATTTGAAGGAAATAAATAAGGTGCCATGATGAACAATGATGGAATATGGTGTGATACTTGTACACAGTTTGAGAGGGCAATCCCCCCTGACATTTAATCAGAGACTGTAAGAATATAAAAAAACAATTCACACAAAGTACCAGGATAAGAGTGTTCCAGGCACAGGAAACAGCAGGTACAATGATCCTGAGGTAAGTATTATCTTGAAGATCAGTGTGACTAGAGCCTGGAGAGTATGGGATAAGTGACATACTCAGAGTAAATTTATTATCTCCCATATTTCAGATGAGGAGCTAAGGAATAGAGATGTAAACTAACTTGTCCAAAGCCACAGCTAGTAAGTGACAGAGCCAGAATTTGGACCAGATTTATAAGACTTGAGAGCCCATGATCTGGGTCTTGAATGTCTAACACAATAAGTGCTTAAATGAATAAGAAGATGACTAAATGAGTGTTGGAAAAGGGATTTATATAGACTATTAAAATTGGTTATTCAACCAAAATATCAATACTGGTTAACAACAAGAATGATATTTAAAGTAAAAGTCTTGTTAATGATGGCTGCTGCAGTAAATCAGGCATATAATGCCACCAGCTGGGAAAAAGCTTCGAGTTTAGGTTTAACAAAATAATCCCATTATGAAACTAAACGTATTTGATTTGACTCCCATAGTATAGAATATAGTACTTAGGTGACTTCTTATATCTTTTTAAAAGTTTGTTCTCTATAGTAATATCATTGTTACAGTTATATAGGAGAATTTGTTTAGTGTTTAATAGAGTTTTCTATTTAGTTCATAAACAATTAGAAACAATTGCATTATATTACCACTATTTCCTGCTATGTAATGAAGCTATTACCGCCAGTATCTTTTACCTCCTGGCAATGAGTTACAATGAAGTTAATCTCCTAGTAGGAAGATCTCTGAAAGACTACCTAGGATTTATATTAAACTTGGGAAAAGTAAGTGGAAATGGTAGGAGATTCCTATTACAAATTGTTTGCTTTGGGTACATAATGTCACTGGCTAAAGGATATCCAATGATTACTTTGTGTCAAAGATTTTTAACATTTTGTGATCAAATAGCCTTTTGAGAATTTAATAACGATTATAGATTTTCTCCTTACAAAATATACATAGACACAATTTTGGAGTTTTTTCAGAATTCTCTAGTTTCATAAAGGTATCGTTCAGGTACCTCAAGTTAGTAACGTATACTTTAAGACCTTTGGTTTTGAATTACTTCTCCAGGAATAGCTATATAAATTGCCATGTGTTTTTCCTTCATTTATTTTATATACTTGCTTTTCTGAGTCCTATATAAATAGATGTGCATATTTACATGTATACATGTGTATGTCCATACATATCCAAAATGCTTCCTTGATTTTCAGTCATGTTTAAAGGTCCCAGTCTTTTTCCTTAGTCCCTCAGGACTGGTGTGTATTGTGATGGTGCACTGATTTCTACTGAGATAATTATTCTATCAACAGCTGGTTGTTACACATTTCTTTACTTAGCAACAAGCTTCATTATCCCCTTCCTCCTTTCACCAAGTCAATTACCTTCCTTGGCTTAAAATATTTGCAGATTTTTTAACGTTACTATCCAAAGAGACATATGCCAGAGTAATAATGATAATAAGACCAAGATCATGGTTTAATTTTTGTTTTAACATTTTACTGCATAACCTCTTCTTTTAAGGCCATAAAATCTAAATATGAGATATGAATGACATACATACATAGAGGGTAATTTTGAGCAGTTAATCTTATATGTTTTGGATCCCACCAAACTCCATCCATATGCATTGTAATTGTACTGTTGCATTGGTCTCCAGGAAAATCAGGCCTAAGTATAAATGGACCTGTATACAGATGCATTGCGCTAACACAAGCACAACTCAGAGTGGATGACTTCTTGTCATTTCTTCAGCAGTATAGTATTAGTTGAAGAAAAATAACATTATCAAAGTTACCTTGAGAAGTGTTCCACATGGATGACACTCTACTTTTATCCTTCCTGTATGATATTAGTAATAAATGAAACTAGTTAAAAGGGTCCCATGATAAAAAATTTGGGGAACCATTGAACTAAACTTAGCTGAGCCTTTGTATTTCTAGAACGCTTTGCCAAGCTTCAGGAGAAAAGAAATACTGAGTGTTTCCAAAACCTATTTGACATTGGCATTAGAATCACTTTTCTCATAAAAAGACGAGGGTATTTATTTTTTGGAAACTTTCTTCTATATTATGGAAAATCGGGGCCATGATGTGCCTTGACAGGCCATCTAGCAATAGCTCATGTTTAAACATGAGGAACATTCAGCAAATCCTGAAAATGAACAGAACAATTACATCATAATTCCTCGTCTCTTCTTCAGTATTAGGAAAGTAAAGGAATGAGGCATCTGCAATTCACTTGCCCTGAAAACACAACTAGATTTCACATTTCTAACATATTTTGTTAAAATATTAACATTCATTATAATTGTATTTCATATATTTGTAGAGAATAGAAAGATAACTGGAACATAATTAAATGTTATTTGATCTAACCTCCTTCTTATAAAAGTTGCTGTTATCACTCTGGGAGCATTCAATAACTTTTTTAAATTATATGTTTAAATTAACTAATTTTATTCTAATTAATTAATTAATTTTGATATCCTTATGTCTGAGTGGAAAGTCCTATCCTTTAAAATTACTGACGCAATTTATTTCCTAACATGGTTCAGAGTACCTTCTTAATGGGATGTATCTATCCATTTTTTCAAAAGATCAGTCAACCAAATGCTTTCTAATTTCTATTTTCATGAGAAAAAAATACAGCTGGATAAAAATGTGCCATTAAATGTGTATAATTGAGTACTATGTGGTATAGGATTCTTATTATATTCCCATTATAGAATGCATAAAATAAATTACTGTCAAACAAGAGTAACTCTTTGGTTCTGGGTGACATTTAAAAGTTATATGTATGGATGCAAATTTTAAAGGAAAAACTTGTCTTGGAGAGTCAACATGGAATGCCATTTGACATATGTTAAAACTGAAGACTTGTAAGTTGATAAATTTCCCAGAAATAATGTGTAACTTGAGATGGAAAGAGTACCAAAGATACCATTCTGGAAATATAAGTGCTTAAAACACAGGCAGAATAATAAAAGATGATGGAACTGTGAATGAAGGGTCAGAGAAGCAAGCAAAGCAGGAAAGGTTGGGTTCTTGGATGCCATGTAATGGAGGATAGTTAAGTTTGGCATAATATCAACAGGATCTCTTTAATGTGGTCAAGATATTAGTCAAGATAAAATAGAAAAGAGGCTATTACATGAGTAAAGAAGTAAATAAAATATGGCATTAGGCCCATCTTTGCAGATGGGAAAATGTGAGCATTTGATCACTTTTGATGATAAGTAAAACCAACAATGACAACAGCAAAAGACTGTTTTATATTTTTGATACAAACTATCTCTGGAAAAGTAAATAATTGGTGAAGCAGTCCTTATTAAAAAATAACAGTGTGCCAGATAAAGAAAGAAAGAATGCTAAAACATACCACTTTGAAATTTTTGAATTTTTGAAAGAATAATTGATTAGACCATAATAATCAATGACTCTTAACATTACAGAAACAGAAACAACTCAACTTTAAGTGTGTCTTGATGGAATTTCACAAAACCACCTATGATGCATTCTTGACAAAAAAATTAAACCTCAAAAAGAGCAAGCTTGGGGCTGGCTGTAGCTCAATTGGTAGAGCGCTGGTTTACCACGTGGGAGGCCCCGGGTTTGGTTCCCGGGGCCTCCTTGAGTGGGCTGACCACCTTGAGAAGGCAAGCCGCCATGGCAGGGCAAAGCCACCACAGGTAGGGCAAAGCTGCCATGGGCGGGACAAGCCGCCCGTGAGCAGGCAAGGCTGCCGCCCAGTAAGCTGACTCTGCTGGTCGCTGCAATAGAGGGGAGACAAGAAGACACAGAAGAACACAAAAATCAACACAACAAGAACAAGCTGAAAGGGGGGGGTGGATATATAATTAAAAAAAAAAAAAAGAGCAAGCTTGTGAGTCCAGCCATCAATTTACAAGAAATAAAGGGAACATAGAAATGTGTTAAAGGACAACACAATAAAGTAACCAGCTGTTATGGGTTGAACTGAGTTCTCCATAAGGAGACATTGTGAAGACCTAACTCCTGTCCTGTGATTGTAATCTTACTTGGCAATAGGAAATTTGAAAATGCTATTAGTAAAGAGGTGGCCAAACTGTATTGGAGTGGAACCTAATCCAATATGATGGGTGTCATGATAAGAATGTGAGAATTGTACACAGACTGATAGACAGATGGAGGAATGCCCATGTGACAACTGAAGCAGAGAATGCCACTGGCTAGCAAGGCACCACAAGAATCCAGGAGATGCACCTGGAGGAGATGCTCCCCACCAGATTTTAGAGGAAACATGGCTCTACTGAAACCTCAGTTTTAAACTTCTAGCCTTCAGAACTATGCGGCAATAAATTTTTGTTGTTTTAAGCCACCTCGTTTGTGATATGTTGTTGCAGTAGCCCTAAGAGACTAAGAGATCAATAAAATATGACGAGAAAACTCTACAGGACAAACAATCTGTGGAAATGTTGGTATGGCAGTTTGAAATTATTTTATGAACCCCAAAAAAAGAAATATGTTTGTAAACTAATCTATTGGGGCCGGCTGTTGCCCAGTGGATAGGGCGCCGGTACACCACATGGGAGGACCCGGGTTCGGTTCCTGGGGACCTCTCCGAGCAGGCAGACCGCCTGAGAAGGCAAGCTGCCATGGGCGGGGCAGAGCTGCCATGGGCAGGGCAAAAAGCCGCCACGGGCAGGGCAAAGCCACCACAGGCAAGGCAAGCCACCTGCGAATGGAGCAAAGCCGCCCAGGAACAGAAGTAGAGCCACCCACAAGCGGGGCAAGCCGCCTGCGCAGTGAGCTGACTCGGCACGTCGCCACAGCGGGGGGAGACAAAGCAGACATAGAAGAACACAAAAAATGAACACACAGCAAGAGCAAGCAGAAAGGCGAGGGATATGTAACAAAAAATAAAAAATTAAAAAAAATATCTAATCTATTCCTCTGGTTGTGAAACTACTTGATTGCGTTAAATTCATTTGAGGGGGCTTTTGATTAGATTACTTGATAAAATCACTTTAAGACTTTTGATTGGACTCTTGAGTCTCTGACCCTTTGGTGAGTCTGATATAAACAGACACATAGACAGACAGGCAGAGGGAAAAAAAGGGAACTGTCAATTTTGATTCTGCAATGTGAGAGTAAAGACTCCAGTTTTGCCCACAGCTGACCTGCCAGGAGTAAAAGCCCTAAGAGACAAGTCCTATGTCTGGTTGCTCACAGCTGAGCTCCAAGAGCTTGCAGATTCTGGAGGAGAAGGAAGAGACCTCCGCAAAGTTCGGCAGCTTTCTTGCTTGACCGTGTGGCAACATGCTGGGATCAACAGTACCTGACTTTGGTGAGAAAGATCTATGCTGATGCCTCGATTTGGACATCTCATGGTCTTGGAACTGTAAGTTTTTACCCCAAATAAATTCCCATTATTAAAGCCAACACATTTCTGGTACTTTGCATCAGCAGTCCTTTGGCAACTAAAGTAGTTGGATTTGTTTAAAAAATAAATTGCAATGTGAAAAAGAAGAAAGAGAAAGAAATGCAGAGAGAGTTTATAAACGAAGAGATTATTTGGATACTGATTCAAGGAAACTATAAAAATTGTATAAAATGGGAATACTGGTTGGATATTTTTATAAAAAGATTATTAATGTTTAAGTGGTATAACGAATATATATTTAAAAGCCCTATATTTGAGAGATATATGCTGAAATAATTATGGTTTGATATCTTGGATTTTCTTTTTAAAAATCTGGTAGAGGAGTTTTGTACAAAACAAAATTGACATTGAATTAATAATTCTTCCTTGCCTGATCATGTAGAATACTTCCATTGCCCACTAAATATACCTTGTTTCGTTTATTCTATTCCTCCCTGCCCCCCGGCCCACGGGGACCACCTGGCTTCACTCCTTGGATGGTTAAATTCACAGGTACTTACAATAACACTGAGGTCTTGACACATTTGTTTGTCCTCCCTTATTAGGAACCACCCATGCTCTCCAGAGACTCCTACCCCTTTTGTGTGAGAACATATCAGTCCTCCCCAGGATAGGAGTCCAGCTCCTTGCCACTCATTATGTGGGCCTCCACCCACTGATAAATCACATTATGACAAAATGATCAATTGCACATTCCATAGAAGCCTGCCCCAGGTGTTCCCTGTCCTGAATGCACGCCCCACCCCCCGCCATCTGTTACAGTTTGATGTAATTATGAATTCCAAAAATCCATATTGATTCATGCTTTAAACTGATCTGTTCATCTGGGCGTGATTGGGTTATGATTAAGGTGTTAACTGGGCCACATCAGTAGGGTGTTGAGCCCTGCCCCTCAGCGCGTGTGGTCTCAAGTGTAAAAGGCAAGGCAAAAGACAGAGGGAGCAGATTTGAGAAGCAGATTTTTGAGAAGCAGTTCTAATGTTGGAGAGGACACCCCAGGAGGAGAAGTGAACTGTTCACCTGATAGTCTACAGCTGACCTTGTGGAAGAAGCAGGAGAGCTAAGCCCAGAGAGAAATGCAGCTTGGGAAGAGAGGAACCCAAAAAGCCTGAAACGTCAGCAGCTGTCTTGCTCCAACACGTGACAATGGACTTTGGTGAGGGAAGAAATGTATGCTTTGTGGCCTGGTAACTGTAAGCTTCTACCCCAAATAAATACCCTTTATAAAAACCAACCAATTATTGGTCTATTGCAAAGGCACCTCTTTTGGCTGACTAATACGCCATCCAACACCCTAAACCAGTAACCATTCCTTATCATATTGCCATAAGAGCATTTCCAAATTTGTACTTTCAATCACATACCTGCCAATCCTCAGTGTTTACCTAGTCCTTCTCCCCAGTTCCATGGATTGTTCAACCCATCCTCCCCACTCTACCCACCTGTCAAACCTGCACTGCCAAACCCAATAATATCACTACCCTCCTATCCCTTCAGTGCCCAACTACACACTTCCACCTTATCATAGATTACCCCCATAAAGGCCTGGCTCAAAACCTTCTTCTCGCTTTCTGTTTGCTATAAATCTATCTTCCAGACAATTGCTCTCTGAGTCTACTTGATTTGCTTAATTCATATCATTGAGGTCATGTAATATTTGTCCTTCGATGCCTAGTTTGTTTCACTCAACATAAGGCCCTCAAGATTCATCCATGTTATCCCATGTGTTAGCACTGTATTCCTTCTTGAAGCTGAGTAATATTCCATGGTATGTATATACCAATTTATGAAAGTGTATGGTCTAAAATGTAAACTATAATGTAAACCATTGACCATGGTCAGTAGCTATATTTCACTATTTGTATCAGTTGTAACAAATGTACCATCCACATATAAACAGGCATTAATACGGGAAGGGGAAAAAGTGGGAGGATGTTGAGTATATGGGAGTTGCCTGTATTCTGTATGTGACTTTACTGTGACCTAAAACTTCTTTGAAAACAAAATGAAAAAAAGTAAGATTCTGGGTAATAAATGGAAGAAAATGTCACTGTACATACAGGACAACAGATATAGTGATGGGAGGCAAAAAGTCAAAAAATTAAAAAACTATTTTTCATTATTTTTAATATCCCAATTTAAAAAAATTTATTTAATTTTTAGTTTTCTTTCAAATTTTATGTATTTTATTTCTTATATTTAAACCCACCATTATTACTTCATTTTCCTATTCATTATATTTGTCTATTTTATTGGCTTCATTTTTGAAGAAGCCTTAGATCATAGAAGGGTTACAACTGGGACAGGGGAGGATCATTGGTGTGCAGGGGGATACATGGGAGGAAGTTCACCTGGATATACATATAAAGTTTATAAATGTGTTTGAATGTTCATGGGGCATTGTCACAGTGGGTGGAGATTCACACAATAACCAAGAAAATATTGAATTCCCATCCTGGAGAGGTCTGTCACGTTCTCTAATGGAGCAGCAACCGTTCCCCAAGTGCAAGGGCAATGACTGGCGTAGGAGGATGATCCATTGGTGGGCCTTGATATTGATGACTATGCTTAGCCTAGTGTTGTAGAGTACTAAAAATTGCTTCCTAAGACAATTTTGCTTGTTGCTTGTTGCTCAAATGTGGCCTCTCTCTAAGTCAAACTCAGCGTATAAATGCATAACCTTCTCCCCAGTGTGGGACATGACTCCCAGGGATGAGCCTCCCTGGCACCAAGGGATTACTACCAAACACCAACTAGCAATACAACTGGAAAAAGACCTCAAATAAAAGGGGGAATGGTAAAGACAAATGATTTTATATGGCTAAAAGACTTTAAAGTGAGCTGGGAGGTCATCCCAGAGGTAATGCTTATGCACATCTCAGCAGGATCCCATAGACTGCCAAAGTGGATACTACCTCAAATAGTGGGGCTCCTGAGGGCTCTGGAGACACTCAAGTCCTATGATCAGGGCAGATAGCTCTGGAGTTTGGTGCCTTGCCAGTGGGCCCTACTTTGGAGTTTGTGCTCCTGAGAGTGTGAGTTGGACTTAGTTATGGCTTCCTTACACATGGCTCATCTGTCCCTTCCATTTGAGCCTATAGTTGGTGCTGGAGTTGGTAGGTGTACACCCAAGAGACTTGAATCTCTCGGCTGTCCATGTGCCAGCTGGGTCCTGACCTCAGCAGAGTTGCAATATCTACTCTT
>PVKH010016657.1:0-15668 GCA_004027955.1 Chaetophractus vellerosus
TCATGCAGTTTTTCTTCTAGAACTATTCTAAATACTACAAGCATCTCATCTAACCTTTCATTTGCTTTCATTAACAATTACTGAAATCCTGCAATATAGGACAACTGCCCTCTCCCCTGCTAGCCTGAACATGGCAACCAGATTGTTCTTCCTAAGTAGCAGCTTGGGAATGTATAACTAGTCTGACCCGAAAATGCCTAGGGGTTCTCATTGTCTCTGAAACTATAAATTTCTAATCTAGAATATAGTACTACAATTTGACTGCCATTTCCTACTTTCTGAAAAATAGTATGGATAGTGGGATATGCAAAAGCTTTTGTCGTTTTTCCCTATTGGTAATTTATATTCTATAATCTGGACCTAAAGAAGATACCTCTTCAAATAAGAATTCTAACTAGTGTCATTAACTTAGGAAAGGACATAAATCATTGTTGCTTAGAGGACAACAAGTAGACAATGCCTAAATTCATAGTAAACAGTTTAGCTTTAAATATATCTAAATGTGTCAATTCTATAACCTGTTTTGGGCATTCTTTTGAGTATTTCATAAATGGCTTTGTCCACACCTCCCTAAACTCTCAGAAATAATTTACTTAGTATCATTATTTAGGACCATATCCTCCTGCTGAATCCTCAGTAAAGATGAAAAACTATTATTAACCAACCGACACTGATCTTTTATACATGGATGTCAAAAGATCCATCAACTAACTCTACTGGGCAATGACTCAGCCACATAATTTTTAAGAAAGCTCTTAAAGCCCCTTTAATCTTATGGTACCCAGAATAAATAAGTTTTTATTAATAATGGCATCTATTTTCTCAAAACTTTCTAACATGTTAGAAGCTTTTCTCTGATTCTCTTCACTATCTACGCCATTTCCTTAATGTTTCAACCAATCTTGGTTAAAAAAACTTTAATAAGAGTCTGTCTAATTATGATACAATTATGATACAAATACAATTATTTCCTGAATCTTGCAGGTCACACTTCTGCTAATCACAATATCATATTGGCTTTATATTATAATATAGCTGTTCTCTGGAAATCAAGATAATGTATATTAGAAGATTAGTCCTAATGATCGTGCTATGGGTTATGAAGTCATCTAAATTGAGAATGTTCCTATTCTCTTACATAATTGCAACCAAGGCAATTTTTTCAAGTTCTGTGCCAACATTAATGCTGTTCTTTATTTTTTTATCTTTTTTAATTCTTGATTTCCTCAAGAATAAAAATACTAACATTAATAACTACTTTCCCTAAAAGATGGCAGCCTCTAAAACCTTTCATATCTTTTGTTGCACAATGGCCAGCAAAGAATAGAGGTAAGACAATATGATCCATATTTGACCAATTAAAAAGCAAGGACTCATACAGGTTAAATGAATTGGCTAACTTTGCATAACTGTCAAATTCAAACTCATTCCTGCAATTGTTTTTAAAAATAGAATTGAGTGGAAAAAGTACCTGAAGGAAATGTCAAAATTTTAGCAGTCAGGATTTCTATGGAGGGACTGTGAGTCATTATTTACTTCTTTCAACTTCTTTTATTTTATAAATTTTCTATTGTGCACATATATTGCTCTTTGAAGAAAGACATTAACTTTAAAAAACAGCTTGGCTGCAGATCCCAGGTTTTCTTTCACTACATTATTCTATCAGTCACTGACAACCTAAAGTCAAAGATAATTTTCAGGGGCATGAGGAAGTAGGTTTTACTGCTCAATCTGGGTGAGTCTATGGGCAACTTTCCATACCTTCTTCAATTAAATCATTTGCCTGTTGACCCAGAGCTACATGAGGTGTTAGGTAGAAAGCAATGCAGTGATTTAGGTTTATATAATTTACATTGTAGAAAAAATGTCTACAAATTTAACCCTTAAAGTATTTTTATTTTAGTTATATATTTCCTTGATTTTGTTATGCTTTCTAACTATCCTAAGCTGCTACATCTCTTTCACTCTCAACCTGCCCTCCTGGCACACCAGAAAATAGAGCATCAACAACTTGACATTCAACTTCTGGAATGTTACCTATACCTGACTATGGCTCCTTATGGTGAGGTTATCACATGAGAATTGAAATGAACTGTATTTCACTGCCTGCTCCTCTGTCAATGCATCAAGAGCCCTAGAAATGACTCATACTCAATGATGAAATGCCGTTAAGCCTGTAGATTCACAGATCACAAAGAAAGGCAATGGGAACCAGAATTCCCCTTACCTGAGTCAGACAAAAGAATCCATTCTCAAATAGTCAAGAAATACCTTCCAAATTTTCTGAGAAAATAAAAAGCTTCAGATATATGTTATATGAAAACCATATTTCCTAAAAGAGAAAAGTAGGAATTAGTTTGAGTAATTCTGAGAAATAAATGACAAAAATTTGGACTTTATAAAAGAAACTGAAAAGATCACTCAAATTTATCTGGGATAAAAAGCAAAGAGAAAATATAGAATAAGAAAATAGATGTATAAGAGAAAGGAAGAAAATATCATGCTATTTCCTCCTCCTCCTGGAATATCCTCTTTCAGTTAAAAAAAAAAAAAATTCCACCCTTCATTCAATATCCAGTTTAGTGTCATCTCCAAGAAAATCTTCCCCAATTCTCCTAGAAAGAATTTACTCATTTTGATTTTCCTTGCCCAGGGTACATGCATAACAAAGTTGTATATTAAGTTAAGAGGAGAAATAATTTTGAGCTGTGGTTGGAGAGAGACCCAAGGACAGATTGGGTTAATGCTTAGTCTGCTACAAATGTTTCACACACTTTTTATATGAGAGCACCCTAAGTGAGAGCATTTTTCAAGGTTTAACGGAGAGCAAAATTTTTCAATCTGACTGAGTGTAACCATTCTTGAAACAAAGAGCTTTATGTTGTTTTTCTCAAGTTAAAAAAAAAAAAAAAAGATTCTAATTAGCAACCTTGAATATCGGTGACCAAATGATAGTGCTGAGTCTTGGGAACAGCCAGCTGTTCCTTGATTAGTTTTTCCCAAGAATTATACCTCTGAGTCCATACTTGTTTTCACCCAGGGAATAAAAGGGACAAAGGGACAGAAACAAAGTAAAGTAGCTTCTTGGTACTAGATTTAATGATGCCTTAGATCAATTTACAGAAATAGTTTTGCTTTAAATGAGTCAATAGAAGTAACTGACTGAGAAATTCAATACTTCAGAAGGCTTGAAAAGCAGAGCTAGTAGGGGAAAGAGTAGCTACCCTTCTGTTAACCAGGCAAAACACTGTCTTCAATGAGGGCAAGGAGGGAACAGGAAATGAGAAACTTCAGAGCATAAAGCTACTTTCTACTTTATAGCTACTTTGGCTGTTTACATGATTTATAGTATCATGAGGCCAGAAACGCAGGACCTACACTATAGATATTTTTCATCAGAATCTTATCAAGTTATAAAGTGTTAATTATTGCAGTATAAGAAAAGCTATTATATCAGAATTTGTAAGAATAAATCTACCTTTTCCAAAAAGCCTTCTCTGACCACATAATAAAAAGTGTTCTTATAATTTTCTTTCACAGTCTCATGTTTTTTCCCTCCGTTTCTATTATTACCATCATTCTTCTGGCATTATTGTGTCATATTAACTCTCGTAAAGAACTACAAACTGATCAGCTGAACACCACTGCCACAGCCTGCCATAACTTGATCAGTGAAGACAAGCAAGTAGTGGGGTTCAATGCAAGGCATATAGTCAATATTTAATAAATATTTGTTTTAAAATTCTGTTTCACTAATTTATCCTAAACTAGCTAAAACTAATTTTTACCTTAAATCATTATATACAGATGGTGGATCCCACATGGACACAGCCTCTACCAATGAGCAGCTACTACATTATATTTATATCAGACACTATATAAGGTAAGTCAAAAAGCATTATTAGGGTGGATTCATCCCAGGAATGCAAGAGTACTTCAAAATAAGAAAATTAATCAATTTAGAATACCTTATTAATAGAATAAAGGAAAAACAACATATTATCATTTCTATTGATGCAGAAAAATCATTTGACAAAATCCAATACCCTTTTACAATTAAAAAAAAAAGCACTCAAAAAATTCCAGAAGGGAACTTCCACAACATGAAAAGGACACATATGAAAAATCACAATTAGCATTATACTCAACAGTAAAAGACTGAAATCTTTCCTTCTTAGATGAAGAGCACAAGAATGCCTGGTATCACCATTTCCATTTCAAGTTCTAACCAGAGTAATCAAGCAAGAAAAAGAAATAAAGCATCCAAACTGGGGGGAAAAAAGAAAAGAAAAAGAAAGTAAAACTATCTCTATTCGCAGATAACGTGATGCTATATGTAGAAATCCTAAAGAATATGCGCAAATAATTGTTACAGTTAGTAAACAAATTCAGCAAAGTTTCAGGTTACAAAAACAACACACAAAAATTAGTTGTATTTCTATGCACTAACTAGCAATGAAAAAAATCTGAAAAAGAACTTAAAACAATCCCATTTACAACAGCATCTAAAAGAATCGCTTACAAATAAATTCAATAAAGGAGGTACAAAACTTATACACTGAAAAACCAAAACATTGCTGAATGAAATTAAAGAAAGCCTAAACATATGGAAAGACATTCTAGGTTCATGCATTGGAAGACTTAAGTAGTCGTTACTACCCAAAGTGATCTACAAGTTCTGCATAATTCTATCAAAACCCCAGTGGCTTCGTTTGCAGAAATGGAAAAGCCAATCCTAAAATTCATATGCAGTTGTAAAGAGGTCCCCAAATAACCAAATCTATTTTAAAAAAGAAGAACAAAGTTGGCAGACTCACACTTCCCAATTCAAAACAGGGTTGTATTGGTATAAAGATAAATATATAGATTATGAACTAGAACTGAGACTACACGAATAAATCCATACACCTATGGTCAATTGATTTTCAACAAAGGTGCCAAAACAATTGAATCAGAAAAGAGCAATCTCTTCAACAAATGGTGCTGAAAGAACTAGATATCTACAGACAAAAGAATGAAGTTGAATCCTCACCACATACAAAAATTAACACAAAATGGATGAAAGGCCTAACCCTAAGAGCTAAAACTATAAAACTCTAAGACAAAAACAAAGGGATAAATTTTATGACCTTGGATTTAACAATGGTTTCTCAGATATGTCACCAAAACATGAATAACAAAAGGAAAAATAGAGCAATTGTACTTCAACAAAATTACAAATTTTTGAATGAGGCAAGATGGTAGCAAAGTAAGGAGCTCCAAGTGTCAGTTTGTCCTTCAGTGCAGTTAGTAATCAGTCAGAGCTATCTAAATCACCTATTTTGGGAGCCCAGGAGACCATAAGAGCATCCTGCAACATCTTTGGAAGAATGGAAGGAGGAGACTGTCCATGTGCAGTGAAAATTGGTGAGTAGAGCACTCCAAGCTGTGGAGGCCAGTGTCCATCCCCAACTGGTGGCACAGGTTGCCTCGGGAGCTATTCCCTGGCTGGAGTTGGAAGCTCCATTTCCCAAAAACAGGGAAGGAAGAGACAGCCAGGAAATGATTCTGTAATTTCAGCTGGCTAAAGTCCAGTCTTAAGAATAGCTAACGTATGGGCCTCTTCAATTTGGAAAGAGGCCAGTAGCCTCCATTTTAACTCCACACCTAGCATGATAGGAAGTGGGCTGATTGGAAATTACAATGAAGGTAGGGATTGGCTTCTTTCCACCCACTTCAGATTGCAGACTTAACCTGGGCTCCAGCCCCATCTCCAGCAAGGAGGAAGTTGGGTGGTACCTGCACCAGCCTCCCGGGCAACTGCAGGTGCTTTCAGCCTGCATGGACAAGAATGGTGGGCAAACCTGTGGCTACATCACCACTCCCAATAGGATAAGAGGAGGACAGTGTTTCCTTAAACTCTCCAGTTAACTGCAGGTGCTTTCAGCCCACACAGACCAGAGTGTTGAGCATTCCTGTGGATCCATCCCCTACCCTAACAGAGCAGAAGGTTACACTGCTCCCTCAGCCTCTCTGGGCAACTGAAGCTGCTTTTAGCCTCCATGAACTAAACTGTTGGAAACATCTCTGACTTCATCCCCACCCTTGACAAGGCAAGAGGAGGGATACTGTGCCCTAAGCCTTTGTAGGCAACTGTAATCACTTTCAGCTTTTAAGCCTATTAAGGGTATTTCAAACAAATCTCCTTAATAAATTCAATGAGATTACTAAATATAGTAAGGACATCAAAAAGACCCTGGGTAAGCACAAAGAAGAATTTGAAAGCACACATAGAAAAACAGCAGATCTTATGGGAACGAAAAACACAATAAATGAAATTTAAAATAAACTAGAGATGTGTAAAAGCAGATCTGAAGAAGCAGAAGAAAGAATCAAAGAGCTTGAAGACAAGGCCTCTGAAAGCAAACATACAAAAGAGAGCTAAAGAAAAGAATGGAAAAAATTGAACAGGGTCTCAGGGAACTAAATGATGACAAGAGACATGCAAACATACATGTCATGGATTCTCCAGAAGGAGAAGAGAAGGGAAACTGAGGCAGAAAGAATATTTGAGGAAATAATGGTAGAAATTTTCCCAACCCCATTGAAGGACATATATATCCATATCCAAGAAGCACAATGTACTCCCATCCAAATAAATCTGAATAGACCTACTCCTAGACACATACTAATCAGAATGTCAATTGCCCAAGATAAAGAGAGAATCTTGAGAGCAGCAAGAGAAAAGAGATTCATCACATACAAGGGATGCCCAATAAGATTAAGTGAGACTTAACAATCATTCTCATCGGAAACCATGGCAGCAAGAAGGCAGTGGTATGATATATTGAAGATACTGAAAAACTGCCAGCCAATAATTTTATATCCAGCAAGATTATCTTTCAAAATTGAGGGCAATTTTAGAATATTCATTGATTAACAAAAACTGAGAGAGTTTCTAACCAAGAGACCAGCTTTGTAGGAAATACTAAAAGGAGTGCCACAACCTGAAAAGAAAAGACAGGAGAGAGAGGCTTGGAAGAGAGTCTAGAAATGAAGATTATATCACAAAAGTAATTAATAGTGTAAAATGAATGGTGAAAACAATATATGACAGATAAAACCCAAAGTTTAAAATGGGTGAATAACTGCCTATGCAGTAATAACATTGAATGTTAATGGATTAAACTCTGTGAAAGTTTGAGATTATTCTATGAATCCCAAAAAGAGAAGGTTTATGTTTATAAACTAATCTGTTCCTCTAGGTGTGATACCCTTTGGTTTCATTGAACTCAGTTGAGGGGCCCTTGATTAGATTACCTGTTAAGATTGCTTTGAAGGCTTTCTTTGATTCAACCATGTCAGTAGGGCATGACACAGGTTGAGTCCCTACCCACTTGAGGGTCTGATAATAAACAGAAACTCACTTGAGAAAGACAAATGGGAAGAAAGAGAGCTCTGTCACTTTTTATCCTGGGGCCACAGGGAGAGATGAGCCATTCACCTAATAGTTGGCAGCTGAACTTCAGAAGAGAACAGAACATCTGAGACTGATATAGAAGACCAGGAAAGAAACAAGCCCTATGCCAGAAAAGAGAGAGGAAGTCCTGAGAGAAAAGCCCTATGCTGGCTGGCAGCTGAGAGAGAGGAAACCCAGAAAGAATGGCTGAACCCTCACAGCTATCAGTGACCATCATTCTTCAACACAAGGCAACTGACTTTGGTGAGAAAGTATCCATGAGTTGGACTTTTTAGGGCTTTGTAACTAAAGCTTTTACCCCAAATAAATACCCTTTATAAAAGCCAACAGGGGCCGGTGTAGCCAATTGGTAGGGTGCTGGTTTACCACATAGGAGGCCCCGGGTTTGCTTCCCGGGGCCTCCTCGAGCGGGCAGACTGCCTTGAGAAGGCAAGCCACAGTGGGCAGGGCAAAGCCTCCGTGGGCAGGGCAAAGCCACAAAGCCCCCACAAACAGGGCAAGCTTGCGCCGCGTGGTGAGCTGACTCGGTGTGTCACCGCAACAGGGGGAGACAAAAAGCAGACATAGAAGAACACAAAAAAAATGAACACACAGCGAGAGCAAGCAGAAGGGGGCGGGGATATGTAGCAAAAAAAAAAAAAAAAAAAAAGCAGAAAGGGGGGTATGAAATAAATAAATAAATAAATAAATAAATAAATAAATCTTTAAAAGAGAAAAAGCCAACAGATTTCTGGTATTTTGAATCAGCACCCTTTTGGCAGACTAATACAAACTCCTGAACTGAAAGACACAGACTGGCAGAATAGATAAGAAAACATAAGCCATCTATATGCTGTCTATAAGAGACTCACCTTAGACCCAAGGACTGAAAGTGAAAGGCTGGAAAAAGATATTCCATGTGTGCAGTAACCAAAAGAAAAAGGAAAGCTGGAGTAGCTATACTTATATCAGATGAAATAGATTGCAAAAGCAAAGTTGTTATTACAGTCAAGGAAGGTCATAATATACAGATAAAAGGTGAAATTCACAAGGAAGAAATAAAAGTCATAAATGTATATGTACCTAACCTGGATGCAAGGCAAACACTGGCAAAACAGAAGGGAGAAATAGATGTCTCTACAATAATAGTTGGAGACTTCAATACACCAGTCTCATCATTGGATAGATAACCTGGCAGAGGATCAATAAAGAAACAGAGAACTTGACTAACATGATAAATGAACTAAACCTAATAAACACATACAGAACATTGCACTCAAAAACAGCAGGATATACATTCTTCTCAAGTGCTTATGGATCTTTCTCCAGGATAGACCATATGTTGGGTCACAAAGCAGATCTCAATAAATTTAAAAAGATTGAAATTATACAAAACACTTTCTCTGATCATAACATAATAAAGCTTAAAATCAACACCAGGCAGAAAAAGGGAAAATTCACAAATATATGGAGATTAAACAACATACTCTTAAATAATGAATGAGTCAAAGAAGAAATTGCAAGAGAAATAAATAAATACCTTGAGACAAATGAAAATGAAAACACAACATATCAGAGCCTATTGGATGCCGTGAAAGCAGTGCTGAGAGGGAAATTTATAGCCTCAATCCTTACATTAAAAAAGAAGAAAGAGCTAAAATCAATGACCTAACTACACAGCTGGAGTAACAAGAAAAAGAATAAACTATGCCCAAAGCAAGCAGAAGGAATGAAATAACAAAGATCAGAGCAGAAATAAATGAAATTGCAAACAAAAAAACAATAGAAGTAACAAAACCAAAAGTTGTTTCTTTGAGAAGAGCAACAAAACTGACAAACCCTTAGCTATGCTGACAAAGAAAAAAAGAGAAAAGATGCAAATAAAATCAGAAATAAAAATGGGATCCCAAAAGGAATAAAAGAGATCTTAAGAAGATATTATGAACAACTTTATGCCAACAAACAAGACAATGTAGATGAAATGGAAAAAATCCTAGGAACATACAAACAACCTACACTGACCCTAGAAAAAAGAAAAGACCTCAACAAACCAATCACAAGCAAAGACATTGAAATAGTCATCAAACAACTCAACAAAATTAAAAGCCTTGAACCAGATGGCATCACATGTGAATTCTACCAAGCATTCAAAAAAGATTTAATACCAATCTTATTCAAACTCTCCCAAAAAACAAAACAGGAAAGAATCCTACCAAGCTCATTCTATGAAGCCACTATCACCCTAATACCGAAGCCAAATAAAAATATAGCTAAAAATAGAAAATTACAGACCCATTTTCCTAATGAAAATGGATGCAAAAATCCTCAACCAAATACTCACTAATCAAATCCAACAACACTTTAAAAGACTTATTCATCATGATCAATAATCAAGTTGGTTTTATCTCAGCATGCAAGGGTGGTTCAACACAAGAAAATCAATCAGCTTAATATGACACATTAATAAATCAAAGAATAAAAATCACATGGTCATCTCGATTGATGCAGAAAATGCATTTGACAAAATCCATCATACTTTCTTGATAAAAAACACTCCAAAAGAAAGGCAAAGAAGGAAACTTTCTCAACATGAGAAAGATCACATATGAAAAGCCTACAACTAACACTGTACTCAACAGTGAAAGACTGAAAGCTTTCCCACTGAGGTTGGGAAAAAGACAAGGATGTCCAGTGTCACCATGTTGGTCAATATAGTGCTAGAGGTTCCAGCTAGAGCAATTGGGCTACAAATAAAAAGTGTATGAATTGGAAAAGAAGAAGTAAAACCTATGTATTTGCAGAGGATATGGTACTATACCTAGAAAATCTCCAAAAATCTACAACAAAGCTACTAAGCTAATAAACGAGTTCAGCAGAGTGCCAGGATACAAGATTAATATGCAAAAATCAGGGAAGTGGATAGAGCTCAGTGGTTGAGTGCCTGCTCCTTCACTGTTGGTGGAAATGTAGAATGATGCAGCTTCTGGAAGACAGTTTGGCAGTTACTCAGGAAGCTAAATATAGAACTGCCTTATGATCTGGCAATCCCTTTACTAGGAATATATCCAGAAGAACTGAAAACAGTGATGCAAACAGACATTTGCATGCCAATGTTCATAGTAGCATTATTTACATTTTCCAAAAGATGGAAACAACACAAGAGTCCATCAACCAATGAATGGATAAACAAAATGTGGTATACACATATGATAGAATACTATGCTGCTGTAAGAAGAAATGAAATTGGGACACATATGATAACATGGATGAACCCTGAGGACATTATGCTAAGTGAAATAAGCCAGACACAAAAAGACAAATATTGTATGTTCTCACTAATAAGAACCAAATATGAAGAATGAACACATGGAGTTAAAACCTAGACTATGCATTACTAGGTAATAGGATGAGGACTGAGAAGGGGTACTGATGCTTAATGTATGTAGAATTTTCAATTAGCTTGACTGTAAATGGATAGAGTTGATTGTAACACATAGTGAGTATAACTAACATGGCTTGTTTATATACGGGATTGTGGCTGAAAGGGTAGTCTAGGGATGTACATGTCAATTGAGAAAAAGTTAGAGAATAATCTAGGGACTGAATAACATAGTGAAATGAAGGTGGATGAGGATTGTGGTTAATAATACAAATACAAGAATATTCTTCTATGAACTAGAGCAAATGTACATCACTATTATAAGATGGAAAGAATATAGTGATATATGGGAAAAATACAATTAATGTAACTTAAGGAGTATAGTTAACAGTAATATTGTAATATTCTTGTATCAATGTCAAAAAAGATACTATATCAACACTAAGGGTCAATAATAGGGGTGTATGGGATTTTTTCTTTTGGACTAAGGAAGACATTCAAAGGTTTACTGGGTGATGATTGCACAACTCTGTGATTAAAGTGAGAGCCACTGAGTGTATGCTTTGGATAGAATGTACAAGGCATGGGACCATATAACACAGTGAACTATGTGATGGAAGAAAGACTGTGGTTAACAGTACAAATATGAGAGTATTCTCTCATGAACTATGACAAATGTATTATAATGTACTCTAACAATATTAATACATAGAATACATAGTGTTAATAATAAGGAGTGTATGTAAAAAAATACACCAAGTGTACTCTACAAACTTAGTGGTAATAATCTGATAATGTTCTTTCATAATCTGTAACAAATATTCCACAACAATGTAAGGTGTTGGTGGAGGGATGATGTATGGGAATTTTGCACATTATGCATGATTGTTTTGTAAGCTCATAACTTCTCTAATAAAAATTAATTAATTAACTAAAAACATTTTCATTGAAAGACCCTATCAAAAAGTGAAAAGACAACCTACAAAATTAGAGAAAAGCTTTCCAAATCATCTATCTGATAAAGGTCCAGTATCCAGAATATAGATACAACTCAAGAACAAAAGCACAAACAATCCAATTTAAAAATGGGCAAAGAACTTGAATAGGCTTTTCTCCAAAGAAGATACACAAATGGCCAGCAAACACATGAAAAGATGGTCAATGTTATTACTGATAAGGGAAATTCATATCAAAACCATAATTAGGGGAGCAGATGTAGCTCAAGTGGTTGAGCCCCTGCTTCCCATGTACAAGATCCTGTGTTCAATACCCAGTACCTCCTAAAAAAAAAACATACACACAATGAGGTAGCACTTCATACCCACTAGGATGGCTATAATCAAAAAATGGAAAATAATAAATGTTGGTAAGAAGTGTTGGTGGAGGAACTGGAACCCTCATACACTGCTGGTGGGAATACTTTGGAAATAGTTTGGCAGTTCCTCAAAAAGTTAAACATAGAATTACCATATCACCCAGTAATTCCACTTGAAACAGATATTCAAATACTTGTGCATAAATGGACAAATTGTACACACAGGCACTTTTCACAAGAGCCAAAAGGTATAAACAAAGCAAATGTCCATCAACTGATGGACTGATAAGCAAAATGTGGTATATCCATGTTATGGAATGTTATTAAGCCATAGAAAGTAATGAAGTACTGGAAAATGCTACAACATGGTTGAACTTTGAAAATATCATGCTATGAGAAATTAGCTAGGCACAAAAGGTCACATATTGTATGATTCCATTCATACAAAATATCCAGAATAGGTAAATCCATGGAAGCAGAAAGCCAACTAGTGGTCACCAGGGCATGGGATAAGGGAGTGAATGCTTAATGGGTATGAGGTTTCCTTTTGGGAATCATGAAAACGTCGTGAAACTAGATAGAGGGGATGCTGCACAAGATTATGAATGCACTAAATGCCATGAATTTATACACTTTAAAAGGTGTAATGGCTAACTTTATATTATGTGAATTTTACCTTTTAAAAAGGCATCTGTAATAGAATGCTACCCCGTCATGATGAAAGGATCAATTAACCAGAAACATTATAAAGTTGTATACAACAAATATAATAGCTTCAAAATATATAAAGTAAAAATTGATAAAAAACTGAGATTATTTTCCAACATATTAGAAGACTTCAATACATTTCCACACTATCTATAGATCAATCAGACAAAAAGAAATAGCAATGCAATAGAAGATTTGAACAACAATTATAACCAGTATTTATGATTGAATAAGCAATAATGATCAGATTGAAATATATGGAAATCCATACTCAACAATTTGAGTATACAAGCTATTCTTCAAATACACATGAGCAATTATAAAAACTGACCAAGAGAACAAAAAGTCTTTTACATATTTCAGAGAATCAGTATCATGTAGACCTCAATCACTGATCAAAATACTATCAAGCTAAAGTTTTTAAAAGAGATTTTCCTTAATTCCCATACATTTGGAAATTTAAAAGCTTTTAAATAATTGTTTCAATGAAGAATTTGCAGAAATTTTTAGTTAGGACTGAATTTGTGGAATGTGAAAGGCTTCATGTACACCAATGGAAAAGCAAATGTGAGGAAAAGAAGAATGCTAAAAAATTAATTATTTAAGTTTCCAAATTAAGAAATTAGAAAAAGGAGAGAATAAATTCAAAGAAAGTCAAATAAATAAGAGCAGACATCAAAGACAATGAAAATAAAGATAAAATAGTACCAAAAAGCCAAAAGCTGGTTCTTTGGAATGACCTGTAAACCAGACAATTTTCTGGTTAATTGATCAGGCAAAACAAAATTATAAACACCAACATAATGCAGGGAAAGAGAGAAAGAGCACCAAAACAAGAATATTTTTAAAAGAAATTAAGAAAATACTATTAAAAAACTTTATGCTAATGAATTTTTAAACTTTGATGAAATGGAAAAAAAAATTAAAGATATAATGTATCAAAATTCACTCAAGAAAAGAAATTAAATCTGTCAAGTTCTATATCTACATACAGAAACTGAACGAATAATTAGAAATATTTTCCCAAAGAGACAACCAAATTCAGATTGTTTTACTCAGCAGTTCTACCAAATTTTCAAGAAACAGTTGATTCTAATTTTTTCAAATTCTCTCAGACAACAAAAAAAGAGAGATTATTCTTCAGTTTATTCCATGAAGTCAATATAACCTTTATACCCAAACCAGTCAAAGACAGCACAAGAAAGGAAAATTATAGACCAATCTCAAACATGAACATAGCTACAAAATAAAAATTTTAAAATTACTAACTTTCATCCAGTGGTGTATAAAAAAGTACATATATCATGAATAAGTTGAGTTTATCCTTGGAGGGTACAAATGATTGAAATTTAGAAAGTATATTAATATATGTAACAATATTGACAGATTAAAACAAAAATATAATCATCTCATAGATGCAAACAAGAAGCATTTGATAAAGTTCAACCACCCTCTTTGATTTAAAAGTACATTGCTAATAAAATATTTAAAGGGATTTCCTTAACCTGAAAAAGATACGTACCAAAAATTTACAGCAAACATTCTTTTTTGCTTTTTGTTGTTGTTGTTGTTGTTTTTATAAACAATTTATTTTATTCATTTATTCCCTCCCCAACCCTGTGTTTGCGCTCGCTGGCCACTCTGTCTGATCATTGTGTGCTCTCTGTGTCCGCTCATCTTCTTTCTAGGAGGCACTGGGAACCAAACCCGGGACCTCCCATTTGAGAGGGAGGCACCCAATTGCTTGAGCCACCTCCACTCCCTGCTTTTTGTGTCCCTCATTGTGTTTCCTTGTTGCATCATCTCATTGCATCATCTTGTTGTATCAGCTTGCGATGCCAGTCCATCGTGTCAGCTCACTGTCTTGCTTGTCTTCTTTTGGAGGCCCCAGGAACCAAACCTGGTACCTCCCATGTGGTAGGTGATTGCCCAACTGCTTGAGCTACATCCGCTTCCCAGCAAACATCATTCTTAATGATGAAATGAATGTATTAATAATGAGGAAAATGCGAATTAAGACCACAATGATATGCCATTATATATTCACTAGCTTGGCAAAATTAATAAATCTTACAATGAAGAGTAGTGGCAAGAATGGAGAATCACTGAAAGTATAAATTAATGCAACCACTGTGGAAATTATTGCATAAACTTTAACATTCTCATTCCCTATGTCCTAGCAATGTTACTTCTCATAATATGCCCTAGAAAAACTCTGGGACATGCACATCAGGAAATATTTATAAGAATATATATTGTACATATTATTTTAAAATCTGAAAAATATACATTTCAAGAGAATTAATAAGTAACTTGTGGTATATTCTCAAAATGGAATATTAACAGAAGTACAATGAATAAACTACAATTATATGCAACAATATGAACAAATTTTAGAAACATATTGCCAAGGAGAAAAGAAATAGCAAAATTGTTTACACAAAAAGGAACTATAGGGGCCAGCTCGATAGCCCAGTGGATAGGGCACCAGCATACCACATGGGAGGCCCCGGGTTCGCTTCCTGGGGACCTCTCCTAGTGGGCAGACTGCCTTGAGAATGGCAAGCCACCATGGGCGGGCCAGAGCCGCCGTGGGCAGGGCAAAAAGCTGCCACAGACAGGGCAAAAGCCGCCACGGGCAGGGCAGGTTGCCCGCGGATGGAGCGCAGCCAGCCACCCGCGAACTGAAAGCCGGCTGTGAACAGACGCAGAAGCCGCCCACAAGCGGGGAAAGCCGCGCTTGCGCAGTGACCACTCTTGGCGCGTCGCCACAGCAGGGGGGAAGGGGAGATATGTAATAAAATAAATAAATCTTTAAAAAAAAAAAA
>PVKH010016658.1:0-15671 GCA_004027955.1 Chaetophractus vellerosus
CGCCGCAACGGGGGGGGGGGGAAGGGGAGATATGTAATAAAATAAATAAATCTTTAAAAAAAAGAAAAAAAAAAAGAAAAGGTTTGGTGAGCATTGTTCAAAACTAAAAGTAAAACATCATGCAGAAAATTTTGTTAATAAACATACCAATGCCTTGCTAGTTAACACTTTTCCTATTTCAGGAAAAATAATGGAGACTAAAATAGTAAGCACATCAAGGATGTTTTGTAACAAATTAAAGGAAATAAAGTACATTTCAAAAGGTGCTGTATTCCTCCCTGGGAGTGCTGGCAATTCTCCCAGGGACTGATGCATAAACTTTAAAATGTAATGCCCAGGGAGTGTTGTGTTCCTTCCTAAGGAGACTGGCCCTTTCCTCGGGAATTAGCAAAATACTCACCAGTTGGCATCTTTAGTATCGAATTCATTAATCATAAACACAGTCACCCAAAACTCTAGCATCAGCTGCTAATACAATACTTCCCAGCTAAAAGCTAAATATTGGTAAGTATATATGTTAAACTGTTCCATTTATCTATCATTCTATAACTTTGCTCAATATTGACTTAATCTTTTAATTGATTATGTTATTCATGTTTCTTATTCTAATTGTCAGTATAAGCTTATTAAACTAAATATAAATATTAGCATTTATCTTATATCTATCCAGGACTCTAGCCAATAACAAGCCAAGTATATCAGTGTGTCCCCTGTTTGAGTAAGCATGTGAATGTTTGTATACATATCATAAAAGATTGGAGTATAACCAATAAACCCCTGTTTATAAACAATCCTTCACTTATTTTATGTTCTGTCAAGTATTAACAAAAACACACTATCTAAATATCAATAAAAGTCCTGCCACAAGAAATGTTCAATAAACCCACCATGTGTCAATATTATGTCTTTAAGGCTTTATGCCCTACTCATTCTACCTTCCCACAAACATGTACTTAACCTCATTGCAGCCCCCTGAAAAACACTTTTAACATAACTCTATAAACATCTCCAAAATTCTCTTACCCAAGCAAATAACCCCAATATTCAAACTATTTTTGAAAAAAGTAATCATTTACTAAAATTAATGTCACAAAAACAAAAAG
The DNA here is from genome assembly GCA_004027955.1 of Chaetophractus vellerosus. NCBI lineage: Eukaryota > Metazoa > Chordata > Mammalia > Cingulata > Chlamyphoridae > Chaetophractus > Chaetophractus vellerosus. The sequence continues at coordinate 1,104 of PVKH010016658.1, forward strand.
GGGGAAATGGTGAGGTGTGAGAACAATTATATCAGGCATTATTTATGATAAATTTTCTAAACTGAAGGTCAGAATCAGATACATCAGCAGCAGAACATTTCTGGCAAAAATCAGGCAAAAGTACAGAAACAAATATTAGGTAACCAGTTTATTGGAAGAATGTAAATAATAATCAATGGGAAAAGGCAGAAGTTAGGATAGGGATTTGTGCTTTTGCTCTTATCATTACAGATAAAGGAGACCAGCATTGTATCCCATCTAGATGCCTGAAACCTTGACATAAACAACAAGAGAAGTTGAAATGATAAGGAGCAGCATTTTGCAGTCACCCCAGCAATCTTCTACTCCCACCTGTGGACAGCTAAAGAAACTGACACAAAAAGCAGAAAATATCCCTCTAACACAGTTATTCCTTGCTATGCTTACCTTGACCACCGCAATGGTAAGTAGTGCACCTTCACATAATTATACATATTGGGCTTATATTACTAATCCACTGTTTTTGGAATTACTGACTTGGGGGGATGAATCCTACCCTGTTTATATTAATCAGTCTTTTCATTTTCCTGAGCCTGTTGATTCTCACCTTCCTCTATAACCTGAGGGGGAAAGGAAATTTATAGAAAATTTAACTTTACCTTTTATAAACTACCCTCTTAGTGTTGGACATGATCCTGCATGCATGCAGCCTCAGAATCACAGCATGGTTTAAATAAAGAAAAATCAAACTAGAATTTATATTCTTATTTTCCCTTCTTTACCATATAAATCAGAGAATATGGTAAATCTTACATGTCCCTTTCAAAACAGATTATTAAATGACAAATGGCATGTTTGTCATGGTTTTACAGACGTTGTGCTTTTTAATGATTCCTATGGAATTGTAAAGGATCGGGCCCTTATAGGGATGCCAAAGCCTCTTAAAAACACAATCATATCTTGGTTTATTAGAAATTCAACCATAACCACTAATCATAGTAATCCTTATTTCTGAACTTTTGGTAATACAGCATCTACTAACTGCTCAATAAATTGGATAAATCAAGGAACATTTTTCCATAACCATGGGACACTAAACTTAACAAAACTCAAAATTATTTGTGGAGATCATTTTGGGAACTGGCCCAATTTTTAAATGGCAAGGCAATAAGACTAATATTACCAATTTAAAAGGAAACTCAATTCCTTATAGTATATGTATGAGATCCTATAGCATTTATCATTGAACAAGTAACTTTTGGTGAGACGGACATTAGCTGCTCCAATTGCTCTTTATTTACATGTCTTAAGAATTCATATTTGCAGGAAAATCAAACTCTTTTTGAAGCAAGAAGAAGAAATGGACTATGGGTACCATTCCAGTGGCTTGCCCCACTGGTGGGTGGCTCTGTTTCTGTTCCTGGGTGGCTTTTGCTCAGTTTGCAGGTGGCTTTGCTCTGTTCACAGGCAGCTCGCCCTGCCTGTGGTGGCTTTGCCCTGCCCATGATGGCTTTTTGCCCCACCCACGGTGGCTCTGCCTTGCCCATGGTGGCTTTTGCCTTCTCAGGCAGTCTGCCTGCTAGGAGAGGTCCCCAGGAACAAAACCCAGGGCCTCCCATGTGGTGTAATGGTGCCCTATCCTCTGGGCTACAGCTGGCCCCTGTATACCTTCAATATATTGTAAAAGCTTCCTTCTATTCCTATCTTTTGGAATATTTTTATCAGGAAAGGATGCTTTATTTTGCCAAAAAGTCTTTTCTGCATCAATCAAGAGCATCATGTGATTTTTCTTCTTCAATTTATCAATGCAGTTTATTATACTTATTGATTTTCTTGTTTGGAACCCCCTTGCATATCTGGGATAAAAAAATATACAAACTTGGTGTATAATTCTTTTAATGTACTTTTTGATTTGGTTTGCAAGTATTTTCTTGAGGACTTTTGCATCTATATTCCTCAAGGGTATTGGCCAGTAATTTTATTTTTTTCATATTAGTGTTATCTGGTTTTGGTATTAGGGTGATGTTGGCTCAATAGAATGAGTTTTTTAGCCTTCATTCCTATTCAATTTTTGAAAGAGCTTGAGTATGATTATTACAGCTTTCTGTTAATTTTTACAAGCTACATGATAATAATTGGAGGTACTTCAGAGGATCTCCCTAGAAATACATACATTTGACTCCATTATATACCAATGCTTCTATTTTCCCTTAAATATTGGAATCAGTCATTAACAACGGCATGAGTTAAAACATTAATTTGGTTCAGAAGTATGGCACTCAAACTGTGAAAATCGCAATGCTAATTTATATTCAGGTATACTATAAATATTCTCTTTGTGGAAGAATTCCTATAAGTGTGAAAGCTCTATTAAAGCAATAACAAATGTTAAAATTTGAGAGGGGAAAACTACATTTTTGAATTGGTCAAAATGAAAAGCATAATCAATTACCCTCATAAACACCTCTACTAAATGAAAAATAAGGAGATATATATGTTAAGTGACATACATTGATTTTCAATGATTAGCATGACTATAAACAGTAATCCCACTGCTGGGTATGTACCCAGAAGAATTGAAAGCAAAAACACAAACAGATATATGCACACCAATGTTCATAGCAGCTTTGTTCACAATTGCCAAAAGTTGGAATCAACGCAGGTGCCCAACAGCAGATGAATGGATAAACAAAATGTGGTACATACATACAATGGAATACTACTCAGCAGTAAGAAGGAACAAAGTGCTAACACACAGGATAACATGGATGATCTTGAAGACCTCATTTTGAGTGAAGAACGTCAGGCATTGAAGGATGAGCTGTATATGACCTCACTGATATGAATAAAGGAAACTGGGCAGTCCCTAAGAACTAGGGTCTGAAAAATAGGTTTAAGAGAAAGAGAAAGAGAAGAGAAAGTAGTGGGACATCATCCATAGGGATATAATCTGTGGCCAGGTGAGAGTGTGGCTGAGTGTTATGGTAATGGGGCAGGTGGGTGGTGATATGGTTGGGTTTTGTGATGCAGGGTTGCTGGCTGGGAGGACTGGGAGCAGCAGGTTGGAGAGCTCAGGAAGCTTGGGGGGATGGAGGGGGTCCGAATGAACACTTGGGATATGGGACTGAGTGGTGGTGACTGAAGAGGTGGAAGTGCTCTTGTCACAGAGTGGAGGGGTGGTGCCTCATCTTGGGGGAGAATGTTGGGGTGCATTCAGTGGGGTGTATTTATGGGGGGCCTAGGGGAAGTTTAAGAATGTTCTTTCTGTAGTGGTGTCGTGAGTCGGTGCGCGAGGAACCAGCTTGGCAGGGAGGAAGGATATGGGATCCCTGTTTTTATAGGTTTCTTTCACTCAGAAATAGACAGGGAGGTGGCACAGGAGCAGGGATGGTTCCTGGTGAGGTATGAACTAGTGAGGCAGGTCACTACGTGGCATGAATCTGTGAATCCTGTCATCTGGAGAGTCAAGCCAAGGGGACATTGTGGGTCCTGGTGTGGTGGGGAGGGATGGGGAAGAATGAATGAAGGCTTGATGGTCCATTGCCTTCGAGTGGTGGACATATGACAAGGTGAAAGTCAACAACATTTATAAAAGTACATGAACTAAAATGTGGACCTTGATGTGCACCAATGACAATGTTGGGGAAACACATTTCACTATCTATATCTCAGTTATGTTGGTGCTGTCATCCACATACCAAAAGGTTTTGGTAAGGAGGGGAATGGAGGAGGAGGTTGAATACATGAGATTGTCTGGTAGTCGGTGTATAACTCTTCTGTGACCTAAAAGTTCATTGAAAATTAAATGTAAAAAGGTGGGATGCTTGAGAGTGAGAAGAGAAAGATGCCACAAAACAGACTGGACAACAGATATAGCACCAACAAGGCAAAATTGGGCAAAAATATTTGTATACATGTAGTTCTTCTTATTATTATTTCTTTTTTTCTTATTTTTTCTTTTCTTTTCTTTTCTTTTCTTTTCTTTTCTTTTCCTTTCTTTTCTTTTCTTTTCTTTTCTTCTCTTCTCTTTTCTTTTCTTTTCTTCTCTTTTCTTTTCTTTTCTTTTCTTCTTTTCACATAGTTTGAAGAGTCCAGTCTGCCAGCAATGTCTGGTTTTCTTTTTTCTTTTTCTTAAAATTTTTAAAATTTATTTTATTTCTCTTATTTTTAATCTTTAAAAATTTTTCTGTTTCTTATTCTTTAAGTTCTCCTATGTTTTGACTCTTGCATTTAAATGATGTTGTTAGGGATTGTTCACAGTGGGGGATGAACTGGTGAGCCAGGACACTCTATGTCATGAATCTGTGAATCCTGTCATCCGGGTAGTTGAGCCAGAGGTTGTTGTGGGCACAGGGGTGGTGGGGAGGGACACAGTGGATTGAATATAGGCCGTTTGATGGCCCATGGAAGTGTTTTCCATTGCCTTGCTGTGGTGCATATGGGACAAGATGACAGGCATCAAAAATTACAAAAGTGTACCACCTAAAATGGGGACCTCGATGTGGACCAATGACAATATTGAGGAATTAAATTTCACTATCTGTATGTCAGTTATGTTGGGGCTGCCATTCACATATAAAACGATTTTGGTATGGGGAGAAATGGAGGAGGGGGTTGAGTATATAAGAATGTTTTGTATTTTGTCTGTGGCTCTGCTGTGACCCAAAGCTTCTTTGAAAATTAAATGATAAAAGGAGGGCTGCTTCAGAGTGATAAGAGGAAAGTGTCATGAAATAGATTGGACACCAGATATTGCACTGACAAGGCACAATTTGTAAATCATGAGAAAAAACAAAAACTTATACATATATATATCATTATATTTTTATTTTTATTTATTTTTTTACATTTTTTGGATAGCTCAGTCATTTAACAAAGTCTTGTTTTGCTTTTTCTATTTTTTACATATATTTTTAATTTTCTAAAGTTATTTTATATTATCAAGTTCAACTATATTTTAACTCTTACATTTAAAAACCATTGTTATTTCTTTTTCTTATTTATTCCAATTGGCTACTGTGATGGCTTCACATGTAAAGAGGTTATGGATCACAGAATGGTCACAATGTGGATGGGAGAGGAGCATTGGAGGGGTGTGTCAAGGTTGGGGGTGCATGAGAGGAAGTCCACCCGAACATACATAAAAGCCATACATAATTGTTCAAAGGCTCATGGGACATGGTCATGGGGTGAAGTATTAATCACTAAATGGGCAAACACTGAACTCCCATCCTGGATATCTCTGTCATATTCTCCAGATAAGTAGAAACATCCCCCCTGAGTACTGGGGCAGTGTCTGGCAAAGGAGGATAATCCATTGATGGGCCCCTATTATTGATGACTAGCCTTATGAGTCATTGCTGTTGAAACTGAAATAGCCTAGTGTTAAGTGGTGCCTAAGAGTTGCCTCTGGAGAACCTCCTTGTTGCTCAATGTGGCCTCTCTCTAAGCCAAACTCAGAAGATGAATACATTACCTTCCTCCCAGCATTGGACATGACTCCCAGGGTGAGCCTCCCTGGAAACGAGGGATTAATAATGAATGCCAATGGGCAGTAAAACTGGGAAGAGACTTCAAATAAAAGGGGTAAATGGCAAAGACAAATGAGTTCATAGGGCTAAGAGACTTCAAAATGAGTTTGGAGGGCAACCCAGAGGTAACACTTATGCAAATCCCAGTAGGACCGACTAGATTTACAATATTGAAATCACCCCAAACAGAGGGCCCCCAGAGGGCTTTGGAAATATCCAGGTCCTATAGCAGGGCAGACAATCCCAGAGTTTGGTGACTTACTAGTGGGCCCTGACTTGGAATTCTTGCTCCTGAGAGTGACAGAAACTGACCAAAATATGTCTACACTACACATGGTCCAAATGTCTCTTCTATTCAAATATATATTTGATGCCAGAGTTTTAGGTGTACTTCCATAGGCCAGAGACTACAGGCTGACCATATGCCAACCAGGTCCAGAAACTCTGTGGACCTTCAACTCCTACACTAAAATTCAATGGACTCAACCAGGACAACTAGTTGGGAGTTGATGATGGAAGACGGCTATGCAGGGGAATCAGGAGGGCCTCCAACTACAGGCAGGATAATCCCTTCCATTGTGGAGGGGACATCACCATACTAGACTCCTTGGGATTGGGGGAAAACTATGGACTGGAATACACTTGTTGGAGTCCTGATATAGACTTATGATATACGTAAAGCAAGAAATTGAAAATTATGTGGAGCCTGGGTGACTGAACACTCTGGGAGCAGGGTGAGGGAAGAGCAATTGTAATGTGTGTTTTTTAAAATTTTTAAATTTATTTTTTATTTATTTATTTATTTATTTTATTTTATTTTTTTTGTGGGGGGACCTGGGAATTGTCATGGATGATGCTGCAATGGAGGATATAGGCTAGTTTGTATGATCATGTATCATTCAGAATTGTATGGGAGAGAGTGTCATCTAAGGCCTGAACTGTGACCTATGCCTGATGGCAAAGCCCCAAAATGTGTATATCTATCAGAGACATTATGCCACACTGAGGGATGTGCATGTGGGGATTGTGGGAGGGGTGGGGGAGTGGCATATGGGTACTCCTGGAATCTCTGTGTAACATTTATGTAATCAATGTATACTAAATATATATATATAATAAATAAAAAATTAATTTAAAAAAATTGGAAAAATACATACAATAAGGAAAAATATAACTTAAAGAGGCATAAAATGATTGAAGATATTGTGGAAATATTAAGAGGAAAAAGACTAACAAAAATATTGAGGAAAACAATAATTGCTTTTAATTTTAATGTAAAAATCAACAATTTCAGAGAGAGGAGTCAAGATGGTGTCATTGGTTTAGGTTTGCACTCACTGGCTCTGAGGTAGGGGACAGCTGATTGGGAGCAGGAGCCTGGGAGCTTGTTCTTTGTGGGGAGCTTGGGGCATGGGATTATTGATTCCATCAGTCTGGAGACAACTGGAGTGTGAGTTGAACCGTGCAACATAGAATTGTGGGTTCTTTTCGCCCCAGCCAGAAACACAGGTGGTAGGGTCCCGGTCCCGGGAAGCGGAGCTAGGAAGTTCACAACCTCTCTGGTAGACCTGTGAGGGGGGTTATAGCGGGAAGTTCTGACAGGGGTAGGAGAGGGTTTCTGTGGGTTTGGTTGCCAGAATGTGCAAGTAGATTACTAGGAAAAAGTCAGACAGCTGGAAGCGATGCTGAGCTGAGGGGACTGGGAAAACTGCTTACTGGGAGTGGAGATGCAAGGGCCAGCAAAGGGAAGTTCTGGCCAACTAAAAGTTCGAGGCTGAGTAACGCAGCTCAACCAGGGCAGTTAGACAGGGGGAAATAATAGACAATTTCCACGAACCTATTTGGGGTCCCATCACAGGAGGGGGTGTTCTAGAAGAGGAGTCCTTTAGGGTCCGTAACTACATCAAAAAATAAATAGAAACATATAGACCTCCTTTAATTGCTAAATTCTGCCTCAAAGCCTGCAGAGAGAAGGTTGCAAGGCAATTGATTAATGAACACAGGCTGAGAGGCTCCACAAGTCCCCAAAGGGAATGTGGTTTACCATTTTTTGTTTGTTTCTTTATTTTTTGTTTGTTTGTTTGTTGGGTTGGTTTTTAATTAGGTGCTGACAGCTTTTTTCTTCTTTGCTCGTCTTCTTTATCCTTGACTTTCCATCCTCTGTGTATAGTGATTGTGTCTACCAACACTATCTCCTCTCCTTCCTTCATCTTTCTACATTCAGCTTTCTGTCATGGTTCTTATTTTCCACCTTTTTTCATTTGCTCCCAATTTCACCCTTGTTAACTTCTATCTTGGTTATTCTGCTCTCTTTTATTTATTTCATTTTATACTAGCTTTTTACTTTCAGCCTATTCATTATTAGTTCTCTCTCTCATCATTCTGGTCAGATAAAATACTCTCTCCCTATATTTTTTTTCTCTATTTGGAGTAGGCACTCCAATTTTTCCCCTATCACTCTATGCTGCCTACATGAGTTAAATATTCAATTTGGTAAAACTAATAAGGCCCCTCTTCCAACTTTTTTCAGTACTATTATTACCCCTTCTCATTTCAACACTTTTGAATGCTCTGGCCCTAATCTTCTTCCCTCAAACGAACACAGAAAAAATCAAGGAAATACAACAAGGGGATGAAAGTATCAACAAGAAATCTTAACACACATACAGAATTACAAGCTAAATAATACTTTATACTAAAGAGAGAAACTAAAGACTTTCCATCCTCTGTGTATAGTGATTGTGTTTATCAACACTATCTCCTCTCCTTCTTCCATTTTTCTACCTTCAGCGTTCTGTAGTAGTTCTTATTTTCCAACTTCTCTCATTTGCTCCCAATTTCACCCATGTTTAATTCTATCTTGGCTATTCTGTTCTATTTTATTTCTGCATTTAAACTAGTTTTTTTTTTTATTTCAGCCTATTCTTTATTAGTTCTCTCGCTCATCATTTTGGTCATATAAAATACTCTATATATTTTTTTCTCTTTTTGGAGTAGACACTCCAATTTTCCCCCTATCACTCTACACTGCCTACATGAGTTAAATATTCAATTCACTATATCTAATAAGGCCCTTCTTCCAACTATTATCAATACTATAATTATCACTTCTCCTTTTTCACATCTTTCAAATGCTCAAGCCCTAATCTTCCTTCAGAGGAACATAGAAAAAAGCAAGGAAATAAAACAAGGGGACAAAAGTATCAATGAGAAATCTTAACACACACACACAGAATTACAAGCTAAATAAAACCCTAGAGCAAAGAGAGAAGCTAATCAACTGATCAAACCCATCAAGATAAAATGATGTACACCAGGGCAACAAAAACTTACAAGCCATACTGAGAAAATGGAAAACACAGACCACTCCAAAGAACAAACCAAAAATCAGGAAGAGAAGCAAAACATAGGACAACTAATCCTGGACCAACTTCTGGAAATCAAGGAAGAGATTAAGGATATTAAGAAGACACTGGGAGCATATACTGAAGAAATTGTAAACATGCATACAAATATAATGGATATGATGCCAATGAATAGCACAATCCAAGAAATCCAAAACACGATGGATTCACATAACAGCAGATTTGAAGAGTCAGAAGAAAGGATTAGTGATTTGGAAGACAGTACATTTGAAATCAAACAGTAGAAAAGATAGATAAAAAGGTAGAAAAAATCCAACAGGGGCTTAGGGACTGAACCAAAAACACCAAATGCACAAACATATGCATTATAGGCATCCCAGAAGGAGAAGAGAAGGGAAAAGGAACAGAAGGAGTTTTGAAAGAAATAATGGCTGAAAACTTCCCAACCCTAATGTGGGAGATGGATATACATATCCAGGAAGCATGGCACACCCCAAACAGTATAAATCCCAAGAGGCCAACCCCAAGACACATACTTGTCAAATGCCCAATGCTCAAGACAAAGAGAAAATACTCAAGGCAGCAAGAGAAAAGAGAACCATCATGTACAAAGGAAGCACAATAAGATTAAGTGCTGATTTCTCAGCTGAAACCATGGAGGCAAGAAGACAATGGTATGAAATAGTGAAGACACTGAAAGAAAAAAATTTCTGACCACGAATTCTCTGTCCAGCAAAGCTGGCATTCATAAATGATGGAGAGTTCAAAATATTCACAGATAAACAAAAATTAAAGGAATATACCAACATGAAACCTGCACTTCAAGAAACACTAAAAGAAGCTCTAAAGGGTGAAAGTAAAAATTAGGAGAGAGAGAGAGTTGGAGGTGAGTGTAGCAACAACAATAACTACTCAAATAGAAACAAAAACAACATAGGACATACACAAACTGAGAGAAAATATGACAGATATAAGAAATTCATTGAGAGTAGTAACACTGAATGTTAATGGATTAAACACTCCAGTCAAGAGACACAGATTTGCAGAATAGAATAAAGAAATATGACCCATCTATGTGTTGTTTACAAGAGACCCACCTTAGGCTCAGGGATTCAAGGAGACTGAAAGTAAGTGGCTGGAAAACAATTTTACAACCAAATAGTAGCCAAAAAATGGCAAGAGTAGCTATTCTAATATCAGACAAATTAGACTTTAAATGCAAAAAGTCATAACAAAGAGGGACACTATATATTAGTAAAATGGGTAATCTTCCAAGAAGAAAGAACAATCATAAACAATTATGCACCTAATCAGGGTGCCTTCAAATATGTGAGGCGAACAATGGAAAAACTAAGTGGAGAAATAAGTGCTTCCACAATTATACTGGGGGATTTCAATAAACCATTATCACCATTAGAAGGACATCTAGACAGAGAATCAGTAAAGAAATAAAGAAGGTGAATAATACATTAGAAGATCTGGATCTAATAGATATATAGAGAATGTTGCATCCTAATACAGCAGGATATACATTCTTCTCAAGTGCACATGGATCATACTCCAAGATAGACCACATGCTAGGCCATAGAACAAATCTCAATGAATTCAGAATGATTGAGATTATACAAAGCAATTTCTCTGACCACAATGTAAGGAAATTGGATATCACTAAGGGCCAGAGAACAAGATTAGGTATGAAGATATGGAAATTAAACAACACACACTTGGATAAACAGTGGGTCAAACAGGAAATCTCAAAGGAAATCAGTAACTACCTCAAATCGAATGAAAATGGCAACACAACATATCAAAACCTATGGGATGTGGCCAAAGCAGTACTTAGAGGTAAATTTATAGCTCTAAATGCATATATTAAAAAAAGAAGAAAGGGCTAAAACTGAAGTGTTAACTGCACACCTGAAAGGATTGGAAAAACAACAACAAACTAATCCTAAAGGAAGCAGAAAAAAAGAAATAACTAATATCAAAGTGAAGCTAAATGAAAAAGAAAATAAGAAAGCTTTAGAAAAAATAAACAAAACCAGAAGCTCATTCTTTGAGAAGATCAATAAAATTGACAAGCCCTTAACCAGACCAACAAAGAAAAAGAGAGCAAATGCAAATACACAAAATAAGGAATGAAGAAAAGGATATCACTACTGAATCCACTGAAATAAAGAACATCATAAGAGGATACTTTGAAAAATTATATGCTAACAGGAATGATAATTAAGGGGAATTCCTAGGAACACCACAAGAAAGGAAAATTATGGACCAATCTCTCTAATGAACCTAGGTGCAAAAATCAACAAAAAAATACTTGCTAATTGCATCCAACAACATATCAAAAGAATTATACACCATGACGAAGTGTGTTTTATACTGGATATGCAAGGGTGGTTCAACATAAGAAAAGCAATCAGTGGAATACACCACATAAACAAATTGAAAGAAAAAAAAACACATGGACATCTCCAAAGATGCAGAAAAAGCATTCGACAAAATACAACACCCTTTCCTGATAAAAACACTGCAAAAGATAGGAATAGAAGGAAACTTCCTGAAGATGATAAAAGTGGTTTATGAAAAACCCAAAGCTAACATCATCTTCAACGGGGAAATCCTAAGGGCCTTCACACTGAGATCAGGAACAAGACAAGTATACCCACTATCAATGCTCTTATTTAAGATTGTCCGAGAGGTACTTGCTCAAGCACTGAGGAAAGAAAAAGATATAAAAGTCCTGCAAATTGGAAAGGAAGAAGTAAAAAATTCACTATTTGCAGGTGACATGATCCTATACTTAGAAAGCCCTGAGAAATCTACAACTAAGCTGCTAAATCTTATAAAGGAGTGCAGTGACGTTGCAGGAAATAAGATCATTACTGAAAAAGCAGTAGCATTTCTGTACACTAACAATGAACAATCTAAGGAGGAAATCAAGAAAAAATACCTTTTACAAAGTAACAAAAAGAATCAAATACCTAGGAATAAATTTAACTAAAGATACAAAGCTCTTATATGCGGTAAACTACACAACAGTGTTGAAGGAAATAAAAAAAGACTTAAATAAATGGGAGAATATTCCCTGTTCATGGATAGGAAGACTACATATCATCAAGATGTCTATCATACCAAAGTTAATCTACAGATTTAATGCAATCCCAATAAAAATTAACACTGTATTTTTTAAGGAATTGGAAAAAACTACTTCAAATTTTATTTGGATACGTAAGAAGCCCCGAATTTCTAAAGACATATTGAAAAAGAAAAATGAAGTTGGAGGTATCACACTACCTGACTTCAAATCATACTACAAACCTACAGTGGTGAAAACTGCATGGGATTGGCACAAGGAAAGACACAGTGACCAGTGGAACCAAATTGAGAGTTCAGATACAAATCCTCACATATATAGTCACCTGATATTTGACAAGGCCATCAAGCCCAATCAGTGGGGAGAGAATGGCCTCTTCATACAGTGGTGCATTGAGAACTGGATATCCATATGGAAGAGACAGAGAGAGGAATACCATTTCATACCCTATATGAAAATTAACTCAAGGTGGATCAAAGATCTAAACATAACAGCCAAGACCATAAAAACCTTGGAGGATAATGTAGGGAAGCATCTATAGGACCTCATAATAGGAAATGGTTTCATGGATTTCACACCCAAAGCACGAGCAGCAAAAGAAAAAATAGATAAATGGGATCTCCTCAAAATTAACACCTTTTGCACCTCAAAGGATTTTATCAGGAAAATAAAATGGCAGCCTACCCAATGGCAGAAAATATTTGGCAACCATATATAAAGAAATCCTACACTTTGAAAATAAAAAAAAAACTAACCCATTTAAAAAATGGGCAAGTGACCGGAAAAGACACTTCTCCAAGGAAGAAATGCATATGGCTAAAAGGCACATGGAAAAATGTTGGCATCTGTAGCAATAAGAGAAATGCAATCAAAACTACAATGAGATACCATCTTACACCCATCGAATGGTGGCTATTAAAAAAACTGCAGACTGTAAATGCTGGAGAGGTTGTGGAGGAATGGGTACCCTCATCCACTGCTGGTGGGATTGTGAATGGGTAAAGCCACTGTGGAGAACAATAGGGAAGTTCTTCAAAAAACTAAATATAGATCTTCCATATAATCCAGCAATTCCACTTCTGGGTATATACCCAGAAAAATTGAAAGCAATGTACATAGCAACATTGTTCACAATTGCCAAAAGTTGGAATCAACCCAGGTGTTCAACAGCAGATGAGTGGATAATCAAAATGTGGTACATACATACAATGGAATACTACTCAGCAGTAAGAAGGAACAAAGTGCTAACACACGGGATAACATGGATGAATCTTGAAGACCTTATGCTCAGTGAATCAAGTCAGGCATTGAAGGATGAGCTGTACATGAACTCACGGATAAGAATAACAGAAATTGAGCAGTCCGTGAGAACGAAGATCTGAAAAATAAGTTTAAAAGAAAGAGAAAGAGAAGAGAATGTAGTGGGACTTCATCCATAGGGACATAATCTGTGGTGAGGTGATGGAGCGTGGTTGTTTGTTATGGGATTCGGAAAGGTGGGTGGTGATATGGTTGGGTATTTTTTAGTGCAGGGTTGCTGGCTGGGAGGACTGGGAGGGAAAGTTTGGAGAGCTCAGGATGCTTAGGGGGATGAAGGGGGTCCGGATGAGTGCTTGAGATGCGGGGCTGAAGGGTGGAGAATGAAGTGGTGGGAGTGCTCCTGTCACACAGTGGAGGGGAGGTGCCTCAACCTGGGGGAGAGCGTTGGGGTGGTGGGCGGGAAAGAGATGGGATCCCCATTTTTATAGGTCTGTATCACTCAGAAATAGACAGGGGTTGGCACGGAAGGAGGGATGGTTCCAGGTGGAGGATGAACCAGTGAGCCAGGTCACTATGTGGCATGAATCTGTGAATCCTGTCATCTGGAGAGTCAAGCCAAGGGGACATTGGGGGGCCTGGTGTGGTGGGGAGGGATCGGGTAGATTGAATGAGGGGCTTGGTTGTCCATGGAAGTGTTTTCCATTGCCTTCCAGTGGTGGACACGGGACAAGGTGAAAGTCATCAAAATTTATAAAAGTACACGAACTTTTGATTCATTGCTGTTGAAATTGAAATAGCCTAGTGTTAAGGGGTGCCTAAGAATTGCCTCTGGAGAACCTCCTTGTTGCTCAATGTGGCCTCTCTCTAAGCTAAACTCAGAAGATGAATACATTACCTTCCTCCCAGTGTGGGACATGACTCCCTGAGGATGAGCCTCCCTGGCAACAAGGGATTACTAACCAATGCCAATGGGTAGTAAAACTAGGAAGATACTTCAAATAAAAGGGGGAAATGGTAAAGACAGATGAGTTCATAGGGCTAAGAGACTTCAAAATGTATCGGGAGGGCAACCCAGAGGTAACACTTATGCAAATCCCAGTAGGACCTCCTAGATTTCCAATATGGAGATCACCCCAAACAGAGGGCCACCAGAGAACTTTGGAGATATCCAGATCATATACCATGGCAGACATTCCCAGAGTTTGGTGCCTTGCTAGTGGTCCTGACTTGGAATTCTTACTCCTGAGAGTGACAGAAACTGACCAAAATATGTCTACACTACACATGGTCCAAATGTCTCTTCTATTCAAACCTATATTTGATGCCAGAGTTTTAG